>JANVCQ010000002.1:1150162-1160628 GCA_025531925.1 Erythroxylum plowmanianum
TGGAAGAACTTGGGAATAAACAAGAGAATATTACTCTGTATTGTGACAGTCAGAGTGCTTTGCATCTTGCCAAGAATTCAGCATTTCATGCAAAAACAAAACACATCCGAGTTCAGTATCACTTCGTTCGTGAGAAGGTGGAAGAAAGAACGGTGGACATACAAAAAATTCATACAATGAATAACCTGGTAGATTTTATGACAAAAGCAATCAATGGTGACAAGTTTATGTGATATCGATCCTCGTGTGGCCTGACAGAGACTTAAGCAACATGAAGCGGCAAGGTAGAAAGAATAGTGTGAAGATCTGATTGACTCTCAATCAAATCTTCAAGTGGGAGAATTGTTAACAATGGTAGGCATTCAACATTGGTAGGCATGGTAGCCAACCAATGTTGAAGCCTCCAATAGCCAACCAACGTTGAAGCCTCCAATGCCTCCAAAGTTGAATGAAGAAAGAAGATAGTTGGCTATTTAGCCAGCTATCTCCCATATCTCCTACCTATAAATAGGCAGGAGAATAGGCAGGAGATGAACGAGAAGAAGTGTAGCAAACATAGTAGAGAAGAGAGAAGTGAGGTGTGAGAGAGAGAGAGAGAAAAATAGAGAAGCAAAAATATTTTGTATATTTTTGTGAGTCTAGTTTCTCCTTGTAATTCTCTAGTTTTCAATAGTAAAAGTCTTCTATCCTTGTCCGTGATTTTTACCCTAATTTGGAGGTTTTTCACGTAAAATTTGTGTATTTTTTACTATTCCCTTAGTGCTATTTAGCTGCGAACCTGTTCTAATCCGGTCAATTTTTACAACAACAATCTCTCACCCATTTCTCTCCTCTCGCCTTTATTAAAAATAGAAGCAAATCTAGAAACTTACCATGATCGCTGAGGAGACATGACCCAAATCACGACTCGATTAGCCGTCGGACCCAACTTGATCAGACTCTATCCGGTTTGATCCGACTTGGAATCGCCCGACCCCACCCGTAACCCACTCCCACAAGTTAGGCCCAACTTGTGCAACCAGATAGAACCCCTTACCAGCCCATAAAACTTGACCCGATCCGTTGTTAACCGACTTGACCTGGCCCAAGTCGAGTTGAACCGACCCGGTGACGATCGTTTGCTTTAAGATTCCCATTCTCTACTCGACCCTGTTCTTCAATCCGTCCCTGCCTGGTTTTCATTGCATTAGGTTTGGTTCATTTTCCAGCATGTATTTACCCAAGTCCCCAATTTTGAATTCAGTTTCAACTTCTGTTCAATTCTCTAGTAGAATCGAAACAACCCTCCTCTTGTTCCTGCTCGTCTGCCACAAGCATGTCACAACAAATAGGGAATTTCCGACCTGATGGGCTTCTTCATAACACTGACAAGTTCCTTAGACGGTATCAAATGCATTAGCCAGCTCCTGAATGCTTCTGCTAATTCTTCCGTAGAAAAAAGGATTCTGCTTGCTAATGAGGCTGTTCATTTCCCTCATATCACTTTTACTTGGCAGCTTTTGGCCTATCACTTTACTAGACAAATTGTTCTTAGGTCGGACTCATAGAATAACCTACATAAACTACACGTAAAAATGTTAAAGAGTTTATAAATAATAAGAGTCGATTATTATTTTCTTAGTAGTATTTTTTTATTGAGTTGTATCGTGATTATTATTATTATTATTATTATTTGTGATTATTATTTTATTCTTACTAAATTATTATGCGTGCTAGTTCTTTAATTCTGTCTTCTGTTTTTCTGCATCATATTTACTTGTCATATCTACATGTGGATTTACCGAAAAACAGCCTCTCTATTATGTAGGGGAGGTTGCGTACTATCAAATTCAAACCTCCTCAAACCCTACTTCACTGCAGGACTTCGGATTGGGTGTAATGATGATGATCAAATATAAATATATATCCCAACTCTATATTATAGTTGACAATTGTTTATAATCAGTAAATTTTTAGTTAGAATATTCGTTAAAAGTAATTTTTTGTTAAAATTTATTATTTTTTAGTATTAATTATTGAAAAAAAACTCTATTTACCATTTAAGAATAACATAAGATTGAATTAATAAAAATTTTATTCTAAAAAATAATCAAATCATTTGAACTTTTTATATTAAAATTTAAGTTAATTTTCAAATATATACTTAATTTAAAGTTTGAGTAAATTAAAGTTAACCCAACAACTTGGCCTTAAGCCCCATTGGCATGCCCAGTGCCTAAGGATTGTAATGGGCTAAGCTCGGGCCCAAATTCCAAGCAGCTCGATTCATATTTTTAAAAAAAGTTAAAATATTAAAATGACATCGTTTTGTTATTATTTGTCGGATTTCAAGTTGAGTTAAACCCGAATTTAAGTCCTCCCTAAAATTTAAGATTATTAAAAAAATCAACCCTAACCTAACCAATTGGCCCGAGCCCTATTGCCATCTATCACTTAGAAGAAAGCAGGTCACTGATTTACATAGTTATCCAAACTGGACCACATGTTCATTAATCTAATACATGATAAATGAGGTAGAGCACATTAAGAAGAACAAGACAAAAAAATTTCCAGTCTTTTTTCAACTTTTATTTTGGTCAGCTAGAATATAGGAGTTTGGTCAGTACACGAATTTGCATTTCCTGAGGCATTAAGAGGCTCGCCAGGTTTCTAGCTCTCGAAAGCACCCAATCGATGCGATACAAATCTAAGCCCTTCACTTGTCAGTGAATTCAAGATGAACTCCCTTTGGTTCGCTCTTCTCTTCTCCTTCCTCCCTCTTCTTGCTTCTTCTTATTCTTCATCAGACATATCTCAACTCTTCGAAGCTTGGTCCGAGAAACATGGCAAAGTGTACGCTACAGAGGAAGAAAAGTTGCAGAGACTAAAAGTTTTCGAGGACAACTACGATTTCGTTCACAAACACAACATGGGAAATTCTTCTTATGCCCTGTCTCTTAATGCTTTTGCTGATCTTACTCACCATGAATTCAAAGCCTCTCGCTTGGGTTTATCTGCTTCCTCGGTGAATAATCTTGGTCGGGGAAATCTAACCGTTCCTCGTTTTGTTGGTGAAATTCCCGCGTCAATTGATTGGAGGAAGAAAGGGGCTGTGACCAAAGTTAAGGATCAAGGAAGTTGCGGTACGTAAGTAGTAGTTTTAGATTATGAGCTCGTTTACTTAGTTTATAATGTTTGTTCGTTAAGGAAGTAGAGGATTTGATGGAGTGATTTTGTATGTATCTTGGGATGTTCAAGGCAGCTGTTTGATAAGTTCTGACATGATCAATATCTTTCAAAACAAAATCAAGACCTGGGTTTTGGAAACTTAATTCGTGCATTTAGTAGTAGAATAACTTCCCCAAATTAAGGTAATTCCCGATGCTAAATGCTGCAAGTTGATTTCCTGATGTATATTTCTAGGTGCTTGTTGGTCGTTCTCAGCCACAGGAGCCATAGAAGGCATCAATAAGATTGTTACTGGACCTCTTGTTAGTCTCTCCGAGCAAGAGTTGATTGACTGCGACAAATCTTATAATAGTGGCTGTCAGGGAGGCCTTATGGATTATGCATACCAATTTGTGATTGATAACCATGGAATTGACACAGAGGAAGATTATCCATACAAAGGACGACAAGTATCGTGCAACAAGAACAAGGTACTTCACCTCCTAAAGATTCATTCCCATCCTTGCATTTAAAATCCACATTCACGATGTATGTGCTTTTGCCTTTCTTACATTTCTCATGACATTCATTGTTGCAGTTAAAAAGACATGTTGTGACAATTGATGGATATGTTGATGTCCCTCCATTCAATGAGGAGGTTCTATTACAAGCTGTTGCTACCCAACCTGTAAGTGTGGGCATATGTGGTAGTGAGCGAGCATTTCAGTTGTACTCAAAGGTTGGCTTTTACTGTACTCAGTCTCAATTGCAGCTGAAACAGCTTTAACTTCATTATGATTGTGAGTATTGATTGCTTCTGTGAATAGGGGATTTTCACCGGTCCATGTTCAACTTCTTTGGACCACGCTGTATTGATTGTAGGGTATGCTTCAGAAAATGGAAAAGATTATTGGATCGTGAAGAACTCCTGGGGAACAAGTTGGGGCATGGATGGCTACATGCATATGATTCGAAACACTGGTAATTCGAAAGGGGTCTGCGGGATCAACATGTTAGCTTCATATCCAAAGAAGAGCCACCCGAATCCTCCTACTCCACCTTCTCCAGGACCCACTAAATGTGATCTTTTAACTTACTGCGGAGAAGGTGAAACCTGCTGCTGTTCATACAGATTCCTTGGAATATGCTTTTCATGGAAGTGCTGTGAATTGGACTCTGCAGTCTGTTGTAAGGACAAGCGTCACTGTTGCCCTCAGGATTATCCAGTCTGTGACACTAACAGGAACATGTGTCTCAGGGTCAGTGCTCACTTTCCTGTGAATGTTACTATTCCTGCTGAATACATGCTCCTAAGTTTTCCTTGAATCAGTCATGAATTTCATCCGCCGTGAATCCATTTGTTTACACTTTGAAGATATCAAATTATTTGTTGGTTTATTCTCTTCCTTTGTTCTAAAACAAAAGTAAATTCTTGCAGCGTGCCGGTAATGTCTCAACAAATATTGTGACGATGATCGGAAAGGACTCATCTAGGAGGTCTGGCAGTTGGAGTTCCCTCCTTGAAGCTTGGATGCTTTGAAGTCACGCTCATTTAGCATTACAAAGACTACTTACACTTCTGTGAATTTCATCATTGTTTGTTTCTATGCTTAGGGATAGAGCTTTTGGTACCACAAGGAATTGGTTTTAGTGTACACCACGATTGGTTTAGTCTCGAGCATGTAAAAGAACAATCGTGGTATAGACTGCATAGAAGTATTGAATTTTCAGTAAGCTTAATGAATATTTGATGTCAATTAGCTTACCCATGGGATGCAGATATCGTCCCGTTTAGGCGCAATAACCATCATATAAGATCGTATGATTGAATGTAGGAATCGAGCTTGATAGCTCCGGTGGGTACTAACTTCTTTAAACTGGAGTTTTAGCTGCAGAAAAGCTGAAAATTGATGGTAAAATGACTCGGTTCTTGACCCAGTTTATCAGTCTGGAGCAAGGACAATAGAGTGATCAACAAGTTCCACAGAGATTGGATGTGACTTATGTTTCCAATACTCTTCCAGCATCAGGAACTTTTCAGGTTCATTCTAAACATTTGCCTACAATTACCCTCTTCAAAAGTTCATCGACAACTTCAAATTCATTACACTTCACAACAGATTTGCCGAACAAAAAATGCCAGTTGGTTACAAACACTCGTCATTTGGAACAATCAAGAAAGTTATGCAATTGCTGCTAATGGCTAAACAGATTCAGAAAGAGACAGAGTAAGTGATCAAAGGCCTTCCAGGAAGTATTAGCTTTGAAGGTCCAAATTCTACACAAAAGTTATTAACATCACAGAACTCTGAACAATTTCACCAACACCACCTGCAATTGCTCTCCTATCATCTGCAATTCTTATAATTTCCGGTGCCCGACAAGCTTAATTCGCAATCTGTAGTTTAAAATTTCGATCAAACCGAGACCGATATCTAAAATGACAAGATCCAACTCGAAGGTAAAACTTCTCAATCATTAGTCAAAATTAAAGTAAAGAGAACACAAAGCTCTCACTTGCACATATACGAGCAGTTTTAATTGCATTTCATCATATGCTCAGAAGAAATCAAGGGTCTAATAACTAGAACATCTCAAGTTTACACATCAAAATGTACAAGTTGGTAAGCTTTTTCGTGTGTAGGAATCCAAGCACCTATAATCCCCACATCATTCCTCCGTTCGGTTGTCGATATACTTCAACTAACCAACAATCACGAAGAAGGAAACACATCTTTAACAGCCGACGCAGCAGACAGATAATTGAGAGTGTTTCTCAAAGTTTCCTTTTCTCTCTTCAATCTCGCGGCGGTGTCTTCCAATTCGAGCAAAGACTGTTGCTCTCTGGGCGCGCCTTCAAAGGTACTCCCCACGAAGAACGAAAACGGCGTCGGAAACAGATTACGTCGCAAGTCCTGAGCCTCCTTCTCGGGCTTCCCGTTAAGTCGATTCGATAGTCTGATGACGTCCTTCATGTAAGTTTCCACCTCCGTCGCTAACGCCTCCACGTCCTCGTCTCCCGACGGCCGGTCCTCGAGCCACGTCACCTCGGCCACCAGGTACGGCTTTGTTCGGACGAGGTTGGTGACGCGGAAACGCTCCTGCCCTTTGCAGATGAGGAAGAATCTGTCGTCGACGAGTCGTTCGTGCTTTACAATCTCGCCGACGCAGCCGACGTCGGCTGTTCCGGAGGTGGGGTCGGAGTAGATGACGCCGAAACGGAGGTCAGATTGGAGGAGAGTGTGCATCATGATACGGTAACGGAACTCAAAGATCTGGAGAGGTAAGATAGCTCCGGGGAATAAAACTAATGGGAGAGGGAAGAGTGGGAGTTCAACGACATCGTCGGGTTTCGGGTGGCTGGTGTGGTGCTTTTCGGAGGAGCATTTGAGGGTGGTGGTTGTGGGTTGTCTACGGCGGCGATGGAGCAAAGGCGTGAAATTGGAGGGCAAATTGGCGGCTGCTTTAGGGTTTAAGAAAGGGAGAGAGGGATTGGGGTTTAAAGAAGAAGGGTTGTGAGTGGAGAGAAGCTGAGGGAGAGCCATTTTGGGTAAGAAAATTAAAAAGAGGATTAGAGTTTTTTAGTTACAGAGAGAAGAAGAGAACCAACCAAGGATTATTCATGGCGGCTATTTTTCTATATTATTAGATATTAAAACAGATTTAGAAAAGAAAAAAGAGAAACTCTGAACAGATTGAGAGGTGGAAGAGGTGGTTGAAGAAGAAGAAGGTGAAGATGTGGATAACATTCGAGCAAGGAATTTTTGTGGTATTCGGAGCCCACGTGGCAATTCTAGTCCTATCAGGAGTAGGATTTTCATGGTTGCCGGAAATACAACGTCGTTTTCAACTCCGATCCAAAAATCGGTTTCTTTCTTGAGGCCAATAATGTGGGATACGGAGTTGTCAGAATCTCACTCGCGTATCCAAAATGATGCGCGTGTTCTTGTAAGCCTCTCTTCACTTCGATTTCTCTAGGTGTAATCAATCATTGAAATTATGAATTGATTTGGTTCGATTAATTTAATAATAAAAATTTTAAATTAATTAATTTTTGAATAAAATTATTTTAAACATTTTTATTAAATTTTGATAAGTTAATTAAAAAAAGTTAATCAATTTTTATAAATCAAAATGAATAAATAAATTTTTATTTAATATTTTTAATTAAAAATTTAAATTATTAAATGATAACGACAATCTCTTTTAATTATATTTTATTTTTTAATTTCATTCAATAATTTTATATTCAACTTTTTAAACCTTAAATATTTTATGTTAATTTAATTTTCGACTTCAATAAGTTGAAATAATATATAAGTTATACTTATCATATAGTATTTTTTTATGAGATCACGAGATCCAAAAAATATCATAATTAATTAAATTCATATTATAGTATATAACTCGTGCTTAATGATTAATTAGGACTTTCTATATAATAAAATTTCATTCTACTTTCTAATTATGATTTTTATTTATTTGAAGAGAAAATTGAAGATGAGTAAGAAAAACTTACAAATTTTCATTTGTTATGTTTAGTTGAATGTAAAGTTTTTAATAGAATAGAATGACTTATAATATAATAGAATGTAAATGGATGTAATATTAGAAAATTGTTATATGTGAGGGATGGAATGTGTAACGCCCACATATTTCCTAAAAAGATATACAAATACTACACAAAACATATATAAATCATACCAAGATATTTTAGAAATTCCTTAAAAACAAGACAACATATTTCACATCTATAAGTTGTTGACATAAATAAACAAAATACATTATACACATATATATTTTGATATATATATATATATATATATCAAAATACATGCCTTTAAATTCAAATCCATCTAGCATTACAGTTATTACAAACCATTTACATGAAAATACAAATATGTCTCATAACATTAGATACAACTCAAAAACAAACTCAAACATACATCTTCCAAAATATATCACATCCTTTTTTGGCCTCTGCAATTGTCTTTGTCTCAGTCTCAAATCTCCTTATCAGAACCTACACAGAGACAAAACCACTGTATTAAGTTTATAGCTTAGTGGGGAATAACTAAACAAGATATAAATTGACAACTGCTTTTAACAGTCGTCTAGCATTCACTTTCACTGAATCATATCATATCATAAGTAATCTTTACTTGTTCAAATTAAAGCATAATCCAAACATTATTTGCATCAGAATAGAATATAATTCATCAGAACAAATTTTTTTTGCATCAGAACAAAACATATAAATAACATATCAGAATATCATTACTTCATAACATAACATAAAAGTCTCAGAACATGATATAATTGTGTCACAACATAATATAACTTGCATCTGATCAGATCAGAACTTGCTTCAGTATTGAACATAACTTGCATCATAACAAAATATATATTAGAATACAAAACATAATAGCCTGCTAATCCTTTTGACAGAAGTAGGTAACGAGATCAGAATAGAAGATACCATGATTGGTATCACAAAGCAGAAGAGACTTGTGTCTCGGTTACAGAAGACACTGTTGTGTCTAAGAATAGAAGACACCGAAGTGTCGAAGTGCAGAAGACATCTTACTGTCACAGAAGCAGCTGCAGACCCTTCTATACATGTCTATTTACCCACACCTAAAACTTGACAGTTTTAAAACAAAACATATCACATTTCAGAATCACATGTAAGAGATATATTGCATAACATATGACTTTATTCTATTTTACTTAAATTGAACATATTCATTCACATTCGATCAAACTTAACATGTCTTATAAATATAAACATTTACAATAATGCACCTATGAATACATTAAGTAATTACACATTACATGTATTCACACAAGTTCCCAATTCATAAACATTCATAAAGAACACATTACTTATATCATTTGGATCACATTTGTGTTCATAAGAACACATTCATCCTTGAACAAATCACGTATTCCAACATTAGATACATTGATATTAAACAACACATTCCTTCAATTGTCATCTCAATTAACAATCTATAACTTATTCAACCTTTAATTAACTAATTTCATATCAAACTAGGTTTATTTCCAATTTTAATTAAGTCCAATTACATCATTATAAAGTGTCTTAAACTTATATAGTTCAATAATTGCACAAAACCAACCTTTTCTCATTCCTAAGTATTTCCCACGACCGTGGGAAGGAGTTATATAATTCTCACGATTGTGGGATGAGTGAACAGAAGGTTCACTCTCCCATAGCCTTCAATTTGTTTCCAATTTTTAACTCCTTCATACTCCCTTCAATACACCTTCATCATAGTCCCTTAATTACACTTCAATTGTACCTTAATTATGCTTCAATTCCTCATCAAATTCACGTCCAATTCCAATTCAAAAATATTCATTAGGAAACTCACAAATCTTTGACTTTTATGCATCAAAACCAAAACATAATTTGTCATATAAGCATCACTTTTTCAGCACTCATTTGATCATCATAGCACATATTCCAAGCCAATTCAATCCTCATAGAACTTGTATTAATACATGCTACCAAGTTTAGCATTCTAGTTACATGTTTAACTTCAAGTTCCTTCTTCAAAGAACAAGATAAACTAGCCTTCATGCAACCAACACACTTCCAAGATTAAGGTGAAAATCTTAAGACCAAGAAGACAATAGCACAAAAGATAGTGGAATCTAACTTCCTTGATGCAACATCTTGCAAAGATGTCAAGTGATGATGATTCAAATTGAAAGAAAATCCAGGAGTTTGTAAATGTAAGAGAGAGTTTTGATGGCGAGAAGCAAAGTTTAGAGAGAAGGCAGAAACATCAAAAGTGAAGATTATTCATCACTTGCCTAACTCTTTGGATGTAAGGTGTCCTGGCTTACAATGGCCACATGTCACACATGAAGGTAAACTACTTGTCCTTCAATGAAGTCATCTACATGTCTTTATGTGTGGTTGCCAAATGTCACAATTCTATTAGATCAGTTGTCAGTTAATCATCTATGCCAAATGTCAATCAATTTATAGACTTAGTCATCTAAATTTTTGTGTACCAACTTGTGTTACCACTTGACATTTCCCTAGTCCAAATATACACTTTAATACTTCAAATTTTCAATGGTGCCAATTAATTCCAAGTTACTAATTATGATCCATCAAACCAAAATTCGAGATCAAACCAAAAATCAAAACATATACAACGTATAATCATGTCACAATTTTAACACCTAACACAAATACTTTCATGGTGTTGGGTCCGTGTTTTGCGTACCGGGGGAGCAAGTTAACCCCACGCGTACTTCAAGTTTGCACGCGACCCATGGAC
>JANVCQ010000002.1:1166631-1182372 GCA_025531925.1 Erythroxylum plowmanianum
TGACAATGAGCAAGTTATGGAGAATAGAGAGAGAAGGGGAAAAGGAAAGAACATATGCGTACATTAAAGTGGGAACATAAGAGAAGATTCAAAGAGAAAACAAAAAAACTCACCTTTATCAGTGGAGACGAAGCCGAACGAAGCAGGAGAGCTGCGGTTGGAAATGGAGTTTGCTAATTTGTTTTAGGTTTCATCAGAGTCGTTGAGGGAGGCTCTTTTGGACTTTTCATTATCTTGTTCGTCGGACAAGAATTCTTGTACCTCAGTTTTAGAAGGAACAAAAATTTCTGTCCTTATCCTCTGAAGACGGAACAAAAATGGGTGAGGATAGCAAGCAAACGGGACGAAGGACATAACTTTTGCATCCTTGTCCACTGTCCTCACCCATAAGGACAGCAACCAAACGTAGGGTTACAGTACAATGAGGGACAGCGCTGGTATGGTTCGAGATTTGTGTTATTAAGCTTGTGTTTGTTGTTTGGTTTGACATTTAGTGTCATCTGGAGAATGGGTTCTTTAGTTGAGTTCAGTACAAGGATGTTGTGACGCTACCAAAATTCTTCAAAATTAACCAATTAGTTTCTAAAACTTACCATTAATCGTCCAATTCCTCGTCAGTTTCAAATGAGAAGATTGCTTGTCAAATACAAAAATATTATATACAACACAATTACTCAAACTGTTAAATCGAATAACTTTACTCAATTAATCTGCTGATTCCGCATACACTTGGTTCATCCTTTACATTGAGATTATCGTCAATATCTCGATCTCTTAAAAAAATTAAAATGCAAGAAGTGAACTGCCTACTTAGTAAGAGTAACCGACCATACCCTTAAATTAAGTAACTTAATAAGTAATTATAAGACTTAGTCAACCAATTAAATCATACATATAATATGTATATACACAACAGTACTCAATTTAAAGAGTTAACAAACATCTCAAAAGTTTTACCAAATTATAATTTACACAAATATTAATTATTACTGTCAGTTATGCTTTATTCCAATATTTAACTAAATTGTTTGGACCCAGTTTAACCTAGTAGACTTGTATCCAATAGTCTACCGACTCATCTTAACTCATCATAAACTCTCAACAATTGAAAATGTAATTAAATGTATAAATATCGAAACAGGGTATCTCAATCTCTCATGATATTCCGGTACTACTTTAATACCTAACCATTGAAGTAGGATATCCCTAAAACTCAGGATATCTCAGTACTATTTCAGTACCTAGCCATCGACACAGGATATTCCCAGGACTCAAGATGCCCTGACACCTACTCCACGGATAGATATTTAGCCACTACTCGCTTATATTGACACAACCTATCAATCAAATACCATCAAATGTAGCCTATCCTAGACAAGCTATTGACTCTCAATTTTCACCAATTATTCACAATATATTATCAACTAATCTCTATTTAATTAATACATTTTCGGTAAACTTAACAAGCAATACATTTCAAAAAACATAACAAAATATAAAAGTGAAACATCTTATACTGCATTAATTATTTGATGATTAAAGTAAATATACTTTATAATTATTAATCATTAATTAAATTAATGACTAATTCAAAATATAATTTATTAATAACAAAACGACTCTAAATTTTAAGAGTAAAGTCTAAAGTTATCCTTACCTCGATTTCAGATTCAACTTATTGATAGTCTCAATTACTCTTTAATCAGACTTTCGGATCGAAATTTTGGAATTGTAAAGCTCAACAATTTCCTCCAACTTTTGTGCAAAACAAACAACCAATAAGCGAAGTGTTACAAGCAGATGAAATGGAATGTTTTTTTGACACACTTACCACCTGAGAAATTAAGAGAAAAATGAAAAAAGAAGTGATTGTCGTTGGCTGCCTCTATTTTTATAAGTGTTTGGTAGAATATGGGCTGGGCTACTGTAAGTTTGTGCTTAACGAATGGACTTTACAGATGTGCTTATAATTGAGATTGATGATCACCAACTACAGAAACTTCCAAGTCTCCTATTTACACCATTATACTTAAATCCATTAAGGCAAATCAACGATGGATGTGAGTTTACATAGGAAGTAAACCATATTTTAAATCTAAAATTTTATTTAATTTTATAATACTAATTAAAAGTGTAAAAATATCAAGTTTAATTATTACAAACATTATTTAAATGTTAGCTCTACTAAATTGTTTTATCCAATTCCAATCAAATAAGTTGAGACACATAAATAAATATATTTTTAATTATAAACAAATAAAAATAAAATATCAATTTATCGGTGTAGAAATAATTATAAAAATCTCAATAAAAATTTCATTAAAATATGAAAAATTTTAATATTACACAATCTTAGCCTTAACTAATAGAAAGATTGATTTAAAAAAAGCTATCAATTTTGATTGTCTATATTATTAGGATTAATAATAAAAATTAATTATTAATTATATTTATAGTTTTTAATATTTTATGTATGTTTCATGCTTCTAATTAATATTATATAATTAAGTAATTATTAAGTAATATTATAAAATTTAGATTTTTATCCGAGATGACAATTGAAGTTGAGTCTGGCCTAGCCTAAAGTAAACGACTCGAGCCTAGCCTGAAGTCAACAGCTGGGTTCGAGTTAATTGAGTTAACCGACCTTGGGAGACCTGACCTTTGTATTCAAAACTACATTATTTTGATATTTTAAATTCTAAAAAATTAAATCTATTTACTTTCTCATATTAAGGTGATGATTTCTACTTACGGAATCTCACAATCAGTCAAAGCCACGAATGACAATATAAAATAGTTATAAATGGAAATTCCCAAATTTTCAATTAATAAATTGTAATTATATAAACGTTTTCCTTGTGCTGTGATGGGCGCACCGTACCCGTGTCGGTTTGCTCTCTGCATTATACCGACAACGACAAGTTTTTATTTTATTATTATTATAGATAGTCTAGTTTACTCGGACTAATTCAAAGCTCTTAAGCGAAGACCTCACCTCAAGAGCTTGAGAGGATGTAAACCTAGAACTTCAAGATTTCTTAGATTTCTACGTAGCCTGTACATTTATGAACACAAAAAGTCTTTACATACTTAATTGTTCAGCTGATGATTAATTACTAGTCTCTCTCTATTCAACATTAGGTTTTCATCAACCCTCAAATTTTTTAGTAGTTTCAACTCTCACATTGTCGTTGGAAGCGAAGAGTTTGTAATTGATCTGATCAACGAGCTTTATCCAGAAGGCTAGAAGATCATCAATAAAAATATATCTTTTTTTTTTTTGACATGACTCGAATTCAAAACCTTTTAAAAGAGAGAGCCTTAAATAAGAAGCTGAAACCATTTAAGTCACTCCTACCTGACAAAAACGACAAGTTATGCTGATGCAAAGAGTGCGGCCCTTCGCACTAAAACGGCACCTTTTGTATAATCTCCAAACCTTGTACCAAATGACCCTGTTAGTTTGCCACCCAAGCTACCCGTGCGGGCAATGTAATCTCCAAACCTAACAACATTAACTGCTGTCCTGAAAGCTCCACCTATAAATCTTTAAAGCGAGAGGCTAAGGCTACCACCTCTACTCGTCACCTTTTACACAGTCTGAGAATACTTGAAAGCTTAGAAGAATAACTTTTTTCGACAATGGCCGAAGAGGGACAAGTCATTGCCGTCCATACCATCGAGGCCTGGACGGATCAACTTCAGAAGGGAATTGATTCCAAGAAGCCGGTATCTTGTCTTTCTTTTTAATCTTATGTGCTCATCAAGTTTTCTTTTTCCGTTAAACTTGGCTTGAAACTGATGTTGATTTTAGCATTTTACTTGAGATTTGTTCTTGTGAAAGGGTTTTATCGTGGGTTGGATTAGTTTCCGATTTCCGAATGTAGGTGCTTCTTTATGCTGTTCCTTATTGAGTTATACGAGTATAGATCCAGAAAGAAACTTTTTAACTTCTTGAACAGTTCGTATTTAGAAATCTTTTGCTTGGAAAAGGTGAAGATTTGTTACTTATCTACGAAGATAGACTCGTAACAACTTTCTTTCACAGATTGTGGTGGATTTCACTGCATCATGGTGCGGGCCATGCCGGTTCATTGCTCCGATTTTCGCGGATTTGGCCAAGAGGATCACTAATGTCATATTCTTGAAAGTAGATGTGGATGAACTGGCGGTAATGAATCATCTGGGCATTACCTGATTGAAGTTATCTTGAAAATTTGTTGTTCCATTTGTTTGTAATCAATCATCTGCTACTATGTTGTGTCTGCAGCCTGTTGCTCAGGAATGGAACGTACAGGCCATGCCTACCTTTGTGGTTTTGCAAGAAGGGAATGAAGTAGAGAGAATTGTAGGCGCCAAGAAAGAGGAGTTGTTGGTTAAAGTAGAGAACCTTGCGAATGTTGCTGCTGCATAGGTGTTTCTAAAGGATGGAGGAAACTTAATGTCCTTGAAACTGTTTGGTTATTAGAATAATGAGGGGCAAGCTGGTGTGTTTTGACTTTCGTGTTCGTCTATGTTGCTTCTTCAGTTGAGGGTCTGAGGTTTAAGTTGTTTCCCTATGTATTGTGATTGTTGCTTTCTGTGCAATGAACCTGGTTTTAATCTTTTAGTGCTCGCAAGTTCAAGGCTTGCCTAGTTCTGCTATCCTCTTTTCTATTGCTAGTTACCTTTTGGGACGGAATGGAGGAAGGGAGGACCCTGTCGAACTGAGGAAAAGGATTTGATGACACTGAATTTTAATTTCTGATAATCATCTTCTAGGTTTTCATTTCAATAATCACTGCCCTCTATATAAAGCAGTGAAACTTGGAGACAGATCATGGAATGCTGACGGAAAATGAACCTTTCAGGCACATTCCTATCAGAAGCTAGGTACTTCAACGGCTTGCAATTCGTAGTTATGATACAAATCTGAACCTAACTATTCGGGCATAGTATCGAGCATTCAAGAGCCTGGAATGGCACGAGCTTTTCTTCTTGTTTCTCTTGTAGCAAGAATGACCAAAGAATTTTATCATCTCACTGATCTCTTGACAAGAGAAATCTTTGATACATCCCCTCCAAGTTCCTCAAAAACCACCAAGAAGTTTCCCTTTGGCTTTAACCAGGACCTTGGAACATGATACCTGAGGATTCCAAGCAGATTTAAGAAGTTAAAGAGTATACCAATCGTATCCTGCAACATGAATGTATATAAGAAAACTAGAAGTTGAAATTTCTTTCTTTCACTACCATCTCTGTGTTGGTTGGCCACATCCAAGTTGACACTTGGGAGCTCGATATGTTCCAGAGTAACTGCATTTGTTGCAGTTACCTTTTGCATAAGCCATCCAGTATCTTCCTATGCTCTTTCCATTGATCCATACCTGACCCTTTCCCATGCTGCGCATGTCTAACGCTAATGGTTCACCTCCTCCAGGAGCATCAAAGTAAGCCTGAAAAGATTCAGGCCTGTAAGCATCACCTCAATCCTTGACATCTTCTTTCAACTTTTCACTTACCTTGTACCATTTCAAACGCTGTTGTTCTTGGGAAGCTAACGACACCTTGGTCCAATCAACGGATGGAGCTCCATTTGGAGAGACCAAGTTCATGGCTTCTCCTTTCAATCCTACCTGTTACAGTACAGTTCTTTATGACTTTTAACTTGTACAATCCGTAAGCACAACTGCATAACTCAAAAAAGATAAAAGAGTTGAACCTGATAAGACCATTTCTGGCCTGCCAACTCTTTCTTTCCCTGATTAAGACCACCAAGTGTAACTGGACCTAGGATGCCTGTTTTCCAGGTCTCAAACCGCAATCCGACATTCTTACAAGTGCATATGTAGTTAGAAGTTAAGTAACTTCATAAAATCTTAACATTACAATTGAATTCTGAACGATTCATCCTCAGGTCCTTGGAAGGTAACTAACCGGTAGTCCAACAGCTATGCTTAGGAGAGCAATCTTATTAGTTCCAGCATGTAAATTGACAGGTCCTGTAAAGGTGAATTGTCGATGCTCTCTGGTTCCAAAGGCTGATCCTGTAATCGTATTGCAGCATAACTAAAATGTAGTTCAAGTATCAAAGTAACAATATCAACTGATTAGAGTACAAGATTCAAAGCATACCTGCGAACTGCCCATTGATGAAGACATGAACTCCATGGCCTGCTGACTGCACTGTCAGAGTCGGCTGTTGTCGACCTCGAAGAAAGGCTTCTGATGGGCTGATGTCGATACTGGAAGAAGATAAAGAGTTTATTTGTGAATTTACATTTAAAGATGATTGTACTAGTAACAGCACAGTCAGTGGCAAAAAGTGTGGCTGGTTAGATACTGAATCCACAATACTATCGGTATCAGCAACCTTAGTTCTGTCAGGTTTTCTTATCTTGGATTTATAGCAGGGAACATTTGTTCATGTCTGGCTTAAAATGTTCTTATACAGTGACATATTTTCCATAGACACATTAGTTGCAAAGAACTCAATCAGAAGAGCTGCTTTCTGTAAGGATACCAGAGATTCAACATGTCAGTATGTAGTATGAGCATCCAACTTACCTAGTCATGTACCAGAGATAGTCACTATTATCTCTGGTTACATCGATCTGCTCCAGGAGTCCTTCAGCTGTAATCCTTGAACTGTCATCTAGCGATGAAATATCTTCATTATAAGTCTCCCAAGATCGCAACCCTACACCACTTGGAGACATTTGTGGGATTGAAGTTTGACCCCTAACCTACAAAATTGCATTAACACCATGTATCAGTAATTTCTGATTACGAAATTAGTCTTTTCCGTTTTTTAGAAAAATTTGTACTTGAAACAGATTTCAGCTAAAGCTGACTTACCATTGCAGTATTAAATGCAACATTTCTACAATCATGAAGGATACTAATTGACCAAGGAGGTAAATTGTAGTGCATGTTGTTGAAAGTGACCCTAGCAGCAGACTTAGAGTTGTAGTTGGCAAGAAAAGCTGCACAGCTTGTTTTTCCTGAAGAAAATACATGAGCCTGCGATTTGGCCGTATCGGAAACAAGGTCATTCAAGTACACCATGATGAAGAACAACAACTAGTTCAAAGAAAAATGTTAATTTTGGATTGGAAATGGTGGACCTGCTGATAGGTTCCCAGAGAAGTTACTGTTGGATCTGAGGAAATCAAAGCATGTTCACTTAACTTGATAGCTCTGTGCAGCTCTCTTAAATGACTATACTTGGGTTCTCTGACCAGACCTAGAAAATTGAAAAACCAGTTGAAGTTTCTATAGTCATAAGTTACAGATATAGCAAAACTCATCATCTACATGAAGCTCTAGGGATGAGAATACAAAACAAGAAATCTGTAAATAACACTAGTTTCAGAAAAATATGAAGATGCTGCAAAGTTTCTTCTGCAAGAATTGGAACATTATCAGTTATGTCAGCTTTGCTAACACTCTGGAGTAAGACATTTCCACTTTTAACAGGGATGAAAATCTGTGCTATTACCATATTCATCTATTGGAGCATCATAATCATAACTTGCCGTAATAAACGGCCCCCCTGCTGAGCGTCCGAAGTTGGTTCCTCCGTGATACTGCAAAAAGCACAGCAATTAAGCCATGTGCTAAGAAGTAAATAGTGTAATTACGCCATGTTTTAGATCAAGCAGAATAACTAACCATGTAGTAGTTGAGGTATGAGCCACCCTTTTGTATGAAACGAGCGACTGCAAATGCTAAATCTTGAACCGGTCGCTCGTAAACTGGACCACCAAACTCTGTAAACCTTATTTCACGAAACAAAAAAGTTGAGATGATTGACTTTGGTTGTATAAGCTAACAATATCACCGCTTACCAGCCACTCCAAGCCTCAGTCCACATTGTAGGCTTGTAAGGTTTATTGGGAGTGAAAGCATCGCAATAGAAACCATTACATGCATTTATCTGTAACAAAAGTTTCAAAGGGAGTAAGAGGTCAGATTACTGAGGAAAAAGTTTAACATCAGTTTCCAACAGAACTATGGAACTATTGAGGAGGACTCGGGGCAGAAAGAGAGAAAAGGAGGGCTTACCACAGGATCTGGGGCATCATCTTCCTTGCACATCACCCATGGAACTCCTGTATTTAACCCAACAGCCATATTGGCCGCCCAATTTACATATGCTTGACCAGCAGGTCCAAGTGCCTTACTTTCTGCTCCAAATTCATTTTCAATCTACAAATGGAATATAAATACAGACAACACGTGGAGCATTAGTTTCATTTGGTAACATACTACAGGCTTTGACTTCCAGCAGAACAAATTGCAGAACAGTTCTAAAGTTCCGACACCAAGAGAACACACCTGGGAGAGGATAATTGGACCACCCTGTGATGCAAACAGGTTTTCATTTTTCATCATCTCCACAATTTTCTGGGTGAAACCTTCCATTGCATTCTGCAGCAACAGAAAGAGAACGAAGATTTAAAGAAAAAATAGATTAATTAGTTGAAAGTTTTTCCTTTTTAATTTAAGTGTCTCAGAACAATGGAAACTGGAAAAGGAGAAACCTTGAATGGGCCATTGTCTGTTCTGAAGCTAATACCAGGAACGTATTTCAACCAAACAGGGAACCCCCTACACATTTATGGAGGATAGAGAATGCGATAAGCGTTTAAATTAGGTTCTTCTCAATAAAACTAGTCAGCAAAACCAAAGAGAGAAAAAAAAAAGGAAAATATATGAACAGGAACAAAGAGAACGAAACAGATCCTAAATTGTCAGGCATGTAATCTGCAACCTGAAACAAACTATGGAAGAAAGCAACAAAGGCTATAAATATTAGAAGGAAAGCCATAATAATGGCGTACCCAAAATTCCATTCTCCACAAATGTAAGGTCCAATGCGTAGATGAGCATAGAGTCCCACTTTCTGAACAGTCTTAATGAAGTGTACCAGGTTGTATCTACCTTTAAAGTTATACTACAAAACAAACATTACCGAATTGAACTTACGACACTGAAATAAGCTCAGGAACACGAAGATTATGCAAGTTTCAACAGACTAGAAGAAGCAGAATAGTAGAAACAAGCAAACTTGGAGATCTAAAGATAGTACATTGCCAGGAGAAGGTTCATGGGCATTCCAGAAAACGTAAGTGTCAATGACATCCAACCCCCCATCTTTTGCCTTTTGTATGAGATCTTCCCACATCTATAATCAAGGAAGAAACAAATCAAGAGAACAACCAAAATGTCATTTTGAGAAGTTCCTAAACATGTTAAGCATTTCAAATTGAAAAAGAGAATGACACAAACGAAAAAAAAAAAGGGAAATACATCAGGAGTGCTTCTGGGATAGTGAATGGAGCCAGAGATGAGGATTCTCCTTTGCCCATTGATGATAATGGCCTTCCTATCATACGTTACACTGCAGTGAATCAGCTTGTAGCCCATAACCAGGACCATCAAGAACACGTTCAACAACAACCTGGAAACTGAGATAGTTCCCATCTTTCTGTATCTCTCTCGGGAGGTGGAGGGAAATATTTGAAAAGAGTAGCTAAACGTGAAGAGAAACAGAGAAGATAGAAAACTTTTATGGGTTCCTTTTTATCTGATACTCTTATCTGCAATTTCTGTTAAAATGTACCACTACCCTTCGACTTGTCGCTATAATGCTTAATTGCTTGAAAGACTTGAACTTTTCATGTGGGGGAAAAACAGAGAGAGGAGATCTACATTAAATAGCTGTGCTTTTTTAGAGAAGAGAGGTTGCTCCACCTAACTCAAAAAAAAAAAAAACAAAGAAATTAACTTGATGCAGTGGTTCTGATGAGATCTTTCTTAGTTTCACATAAAACATGAACGTTGCATGCTAATTCAAAACAGAGGATGGCATTTCCAAGCTAGTCTCTTTCTTAACAATAATGGCATTTCCACCAGAATCCTAACGTAGCTCCAACTACACGAAACCAATTCTAGGCTTGCTCGTAAGAAACAATGATTGCTGGAAGAGAGCAATCACTGAAGAGAGAGAGAGATAGAGATAATATACTATAAGCTTGGCTCTATATAAATTTATTCTTTAATGGTGGATTAGGTTCATGATTTACAGAGTCGGTGAGGGACATGGATTGAAAATGCCACGTTACTTGATCCACTTAGGCACTTTACTATCCTGTCCTGGATTATCATTTTCTGTCACTTTTTGTGTCCTGGATTATCATTTTCTGTCACTTTTTGTTTTGCAGGCCCTTTGTATCATTCTTTGCCACTCGACCGTTACAAGAAGGACACGTCTTTTAGACAGTTGGCCATGGCCATCACCACGCTTCGTCGGTGCTCTTAACCTACTTCGTGAGCCCAAAGAAGAGTGAGTAATCTACAGTTTGGGTTCCATATGGTTGAATCCTTAGCACACTCATTTTATGACAAAGTGTTTAGTCGCTCGATCCTAACCTCGGACTAAGCTCTTAGGATCGAATTTGATTAATATAAACTTGATGAATGAACTGTCAATTTTGCATTTTAGATCTAAGAACTAAGACGCCATACTTGTGAGGAAATTTCTAGTATTGGCGCCATATGATCTGTCGTTCTTGGACTTTTGCTTTTACTGTTCTTGGACTGTTGTGAAGAAATAAAAAGAAAAAGGCATGGATACTCACGAGTTCTTGCATTTATGGGCCACCGTAAAATTGTGAAAAGAACCCAGAAAAACTTTGACCTTAATAAAGAAGGAAGCTGATCACATGTAAGTTGAAATCTTGGGGAAAGCGTAAATTCCTTTTTCCAGAACCAGGAAGGAGAAAGGAGTTCACACTTCACAGTTCAAAGTTCAAACACATCAACGCCTGTCAACGACATATATGTATATTAATCCTAATGTTTTAAAAACCGGATCGGTAATTAAATCGGAGAAGCAATTAATTCAAGGGTTAATGATTCAACCAGAATTTAACTGTGATCAAACTGGTGATTAATAAATATATAAATTTTTATTTTATATATTATATATAAGATAATTTTTAAACATACTATTTAATTATTTATCTAATTGTAAACTTAACTTAAACTTTCAAATATCAAAATATACAAAAAAAATTTAAGTTTACTAATATTACACAAAATAAGATAATAAAGCTCACTAGTCATGTTTCATTAAAAAGATTTTTTAAAAATCACTAATCGTAATATTCATTCAAGTTGAAATCATCAAAATTAAGACATTTTAAATGGATTGGTCAGTTCTTTCTCTCATCAGTTCAGTAGTTTTTACCAATCCGACCGTAAAATAAACGAATTAATCACTCACAAAAAATACGGGCTAAATCAAATTATTTCATGCTTTGCTTCACCAATTTTTCGGTCCGATCGACCGATTCGATTCGATCTTCAAAACACTGATTAATCCTACACCACTAAAAATGCTGCAACTGTGAGTGTCGGTGACAAGCCCCGATTAGTGAATGGCTTATCAGCCTAAAATTAGCTAATGGACCATTTTAGCTTATATGACTATGTTAAATAGCTATTTATTGTGCTTAGTGATTCAGCTGAATGGATTCGTTGATTAATCCAATCAGCTTATTTTCAACGAGCTAAGAAGTAGTAGCATTTTGCTTTCAGCGTTTTTTAAAATGACGATATAATTATGAGGTAGCAAAAGTCTAGAGATTATACAAAGAAAAGGAAATGTGGGAAGCAGCCGGGAGAGATGAGAATAGTAAGTTAAGATCAAAACTTTCAACTTTATTTGTCAAATTAAGTTACAGTACGTTAATAGTATAGGCAGATTGTTTTTTTAGGCTTTTGGTTTTTTTAAATTAATTCTAATTAAATGAAGTTAAGTAATTTTAAATTCTTAATAAATTTTAAAAAGTTTTTTTAATTATTTAAAAATTATTTTTCAGGTTAATTTTATTAAAAATGTTTTAGAAGTTAATTTAATTTTTTAAATATAATCATACCCTTATTTTTTAAAAATTACGTCCTTATATCATTTTACACATAAACAGCTAATACTAAACAACTAATTTTATCAAATATCAAATGACAAATAATTAATATAATCAGCTAATTAAATCAGTTAACAGTTAATATAATCAGCTGATTGCTAAATAAGATCTTAATGAAAGCTTAATGGGTTATTAAAGTCCACATGGTGCTTAAATTTGAACTTCGAGGCGTTTTAGCAATAAGTAATTAGCAAGTAGGTTCGCTAATTTCAATTTGAGTTTTGAATTAAATTATAATTTAGTAAAAGATATTAATATTAAATTCTAAGTTAAATTCCGTTTAACTTCTAAACTAAAAAAATTAAAATAAAATAACATTATTTTATAATTAAATCAAAACAATATTATTTTACAATAAAATATCTTATTTTTATTTGAACTTATTATAATTACATTTTAACTGCATATCAAATTAATTATTCATTTTACTTAATAAATCACATAATTTTTATAATTATTAAATTAATTAACATGACACATTTAAAATATATATTACATTTAATTAATAAGTAAATTTAAAATGACATTGTTCTTAAGATCAGCCGTTAGAGTGTCTCAACACCAACCTTGGTGCTGTGTCTGAGAGTTTATTCAGGAACAAGCAAGGAAGGTTTGGCTAAAACGGTCAAGGGCCCTGAGACCGTGGTCGCCTGCTCGAATCTAGTGAACTTCGGACACAGTTCCGCTACACGTGGAGCAATCTTCGGATCCATTGTATGAATTTCAGCAACCTAAGTTAATAGATTTTCGCATCGTCAGGTCACGTGGCTCTTTATTCATAAATGTGTATGGAAATTTTTTATAAGTAAGCTTATTTTATTTAATGCCTGTGATAAACCAAATATTAATTTATATAAAAAATATATTTTTAAATTATATAACTCTTGTTCTAAAAATATATTTTAAAACTGATGAAAAACTATTCATAAGACCGTCATAAAATCAGTTAAAATAAAGTATAATTAAAGAATTTAAAATAAAATTATTCTTAATTTAAAGTTTAATTTAAAATAAAGAATGACAAATAAAAGTTAATTAATTTATTTTAATTTATAAAAATTGATTAGTTTACGAAAATTAATTGAAGATTCAGTTTTTAATAACAAAGGTCAAAATCAAATCAAAAAATAATCAAATCAACTAGTATGATTTTTTGAATTATAAGTTTTAATATTTGTATTTATTATGCTATTTTAGCTAAGTTTGAGTCAAAAGGAATCCAATTCAAAAGTTTAAAAATGTAAATTATTATACAATAAAAAAAAATTCTTTTTTTCAAATTTAGTAAAAAATAAGACTGAAACAAAATATAATATCAACTTAGAGTAGTAATATTTAGCCCATAAAGAGCAAATACTATATTGAATTTATACATAGAGGCTTTGGCATCTGTAAACAAAAAAATACAATGACTACTTTTAAGAAAACCATAGCTACTAAAAATAAGGAATGACCTAAAAGGTGTAAACTCCTCACTTAAGACTCTCTTTTATAGGAGGTCCTGATTTGAGTCACGCAAAAGGAAGGAAAATGTGAAACTTTCCTTGTTAATGATCCTTTAGTCTCCTAGACAAAACTCTTTGATCGGATCAATTACAAACGTCGTGCTTTCAGTAGCAATGTGTGGGAGTTGAAGTTTACTAGAGAACTTGATACTGAACAGGATTGGTGATTAATCAGCAGTTAACTAATCAAGTATGTGACAACTCTTTATACATATAAGTGTACAAACTACTCCCTCTTATCTAAAATAAATGTCGTTTTAGAGAAATTTTAATTATTCAAAATAAGTGTCATTCACGATTTTTCATGCATGTTTATAATTTTATTTTCAAAATTATCCTTCTCACATCCTAATTATACAGATTACATTTTAAAGGTAATTTAACATGCAATTAATAAGTATATATCAAACATTTCACTAATTTTCTTAATAAGTGTGCATTTCTCTAAAACGACACTTATTTTGAATAGAAAGAAGTATGTAAGAATCTAAAAGATCTTGGAGCTCTAAATTTACCTCATCTAAGACTCTTAAGGTAAGAGTGGGATCTTAGGATCTTATAATTAATCGGACTAAACTAAGACACCTAATGTAATTAAAAAAAGAAGTTTAAAAGAATAGCAATTAAAGATTTATGATGCCAACATTCTGTTTTATCCATTTTTAATCATTGATCACGAGATAACATTTGATCTTTCCCTGCATGTACCTGTCCACACGTCACTAACCAAAGGACAAGAAGTCTCAATTATTGAACTCGCTACTTCTTTCTGAAGTCACCATCACTTTAGTTGTTATTGTTTAATTATTTTTTATAGCTATTGGAACCTCCAAGTCATCT
Source organism: Erythroxylum plowmanianum (assembly GCA_025531925.1). NCBI lineage: Eukaryota > Viridiplantae > Streptophyta > Magnoliopsida > Malpighiales > Erythroxylaceae > Erythroxylum > Erythroxylum plowmanianum. The sequence continues at coordinate 1,180,955 of JANVCQ010000002.1, forward strand.
TGCTTTACTTGATGAATCTAACGCTTTATGTCTACTGCTAAGGCGTGACAGCTTTGAGGTTCCTTAATCTTCTCAAACAGAACACTAATTGACATTAACGTCTCCCATCAACACCTGGTGGGTGTTGATTAATGATGTGTTCAATCGGCACGCTTTTTGTTAATCTCCCAACTGGAATTAATTGACCCTATAAGAGAGGATTAGAGATTTCGACTATAAAAGGTCACTATTCAAATCGGGTCCGTCGTATTCGAGGACATCCGTAATTTAGATAGGCGTGTTATTATTTATTGGGTGGGTCCAACGCCTAACACTTGCTGCTCTGTCCTTTTTCTTGTTTTATCTGTCACCGTCAACACACCGCCGTTACTGACGGCGTTTGTTTCTCACTCATATTAACTCTAGAAAGAGACCATTTCAATTATAAATTCCACAAGATTACGCGTCCACGTGCCGCTAGATCTCCGTTCCGTTTACGTCGGTGCTACGCTTTACTGTTCGCCTGTCCCTAGATGAGACACACGCCATGTGCCACGGTATCACGTCGAGTGGATAGGGCTATGGGTTAGTGAGTCGCGCTGATGGTCATGGCTCGTCGTTTCATCTTTTTGGTTAAATCAATTGGTCGAGACTTGGTTCGATAATCGATCATTTTAGGCCTTCAAAATAGCCATTATTTAAAAATCAAATTGGTAGGCGATTTAATTATAATTTTTTAATTAATTAATTTAGTTTTTAATTTTTTAATCTGCCTTATTTTAATAGTTTCAGTTAAAAAGCAATTAATTATTTATATAAAGTGATCGTTTCACCTCAGTAACTTAAGTTGTTATGTGAGGTCAATTTAATTGGTTTTATATATTTACTAACATACCCGTTCAAGTGAAAGTCCTTTGGACTTGAAACTTGCATAACCTCACTTTACCTTGTGTTGAATAATAAGTAGGTAGTAAGATTTGAATTCATGATCATTTAGTCGTAAAGGCTCTGATATAGATTGCGGTGATCTTCGTCCTGCTGCAAGCATATAAATTGCGGTGGAGAGTGGTATATTTGCAGTAGAGCACTGCTGTCAGTTCCCATGTTTGCTAGTAAGTCTGCCCACTTGTTGCTTTCGCGATGACAATGCCATAAACGACAGGACCATTCACGATACAAGAATACCTTGATGTCTTCCACTAAGGGGGCGCTTGGTTCACAGAAGGTAATGAGAATGGTAATGGGAATGAATATAGTGAGAAATGAGAATTGATATAATCATTATAATTATGATGGTTGGTTAAAATGAAGGAATGATTATCATTGCCATTGATAGTGGTTGGTTTATAAAAAATATTGTAGTTAATTAATTACAAAATGAATTGTATTTTAATTAATGAATGAATTATATTTTAATTAATTAATTACAAAATGAATTA
>JANVCQ010000002.1:1184236-1205400 GCA_025531925.1 Erythroxylum plowmanianum
ATTGCCAAGAAGTGGGTAATGAAAATGTTACCCCTTCAATGATAGTTTGATGCCAAACACAAGTTTTCATTCCATTCTCATACATTTTTTTCCATTACCCCCAACCAAGCACCCCCTAAGTGTCCCAGCAGATCAAAGCGAGATGACGGTGTTGTGATGAGTGTCAATGTTATCTTAGAATCAGCTTCCAGAATAATATGTCAAAAGCCATTTGACCAGGCAAGGTTAAGTCCTTGTTGAATCGCTTCAAGCTCAACGGCTACAATATCACTAACGCCCAGATTACTAGAAAAACCAAGTAGCCGTCTCCCCACATGATCACGGAGCAGACCTCCATAGCCAGCTTTCCCTGGATTGCCACGAGAGGCACCATCAGTATTCAACTTAACTCAATGCCCAGTAGGCGGTTCCCATGCAATGAAGTGGGTCTCCATTAACGTGACTTTGCCAATTTCCAACTGCCAAATGCAAAACACATCCTTCACTTCTTCAAAAATGGTGTTAAGAGGAAAATAAGGTTTATCAAAATAAGCATTAAATAGTAATACCTTTACTACCAATATTCATATCAATCCAGTCCAGTAGCTCTATAGTTGACCATGCTTGTCATGTAGTATGGGAGATGAGTTGGAGCCATAGGGCCTTAGTTACGGGGCAATCACGCAGTATGTGGATGGAAGTTTCATCCTCTATTTGACAAATCTGACACACTGTAGTAGTGGAAGTACCTCGCATCAGTCGAAGATTTTTTAAAATTGTGATAAAATTTAATTATTTAAATATATAACTATAATTTAATTAAAAATTGTTAAATACGTATTAAAAATAATAATTATAGCTTTTTGTTATTAAAAAAATGCTTCCCTGTTCGTTCCTTAAGTTGGTGCGTATTGGGCCTCGGAGCCGTATATCTGTATTAGAAGTTGTAAGTTGGGCCATTGGTGTTTCTTTGTGCCAGCCACATCAAGGAACTGAACCGGATATACGACACCGTATAAACAGCAAGTGTGGGAAAATAAAAAAGAACACGTGTCGCGGAATCCGTGTGCATGCCACTTTTGCTTTGCTTTGCTTTCTCTTTTCTTGTTCTTTTTTTGCTGGTAAACTAAACGAAACCAAACATAAGAAATAAAGTAGAGACTACGCACGCACACGCCGTTGAGAGTGAGCGGTTTCTGAAATTGAACGTAGGTGATGACTTCGTAGTTCTTCATTCTCTCTAACCGAGGCGATTGCATTGTCTTCCGTGACTGTGAGTCTTAATTTTCACTTTGAAATGTTTTCTCTTAATCTATCTGTGATCATTTAATTAACATATGTACGAGTAATTTGCATGTTATTCTGGTGTATTTTAGCTGATTTCATAAGCTCTGTTGTGCAAGAATATGATGTAATGTCACTGAAACGATTGCAGATCGCAGTGAAGTACAAAAAGGAGCCACCGAGATATTCTTCCGCAAAGTCAAGTTCTGGAAGGAGGATGGAGGAGGAGATGCTCCACCTATATTTGTGAGTTCTTTTTGTAAATTATCGAGTTGAAACTGTTTTGATGTGTCGCTTAGTTTATTGTATTGTTTTTTTTTGTCTGCTAAGCAGCTCAATCTTCAATAATGGAGTATGTCGTGATTTCAGTGTCATGTTAAAACTACTTTTGTTTTTTTTGACATTTGTGTGTTTGATTGTTTCCATGAAAAAACGTATTGTAATGTACAATATCTATCAATACTGTCTTTATTGATTTTTTTTGTTTGTCAGAACTCGAATGGTGTGAACTACTTTGTGGAGATTGCTGGTTTGTTATTTGTTGCTACTACTAGAGTTAATGTCTCTCCATCTCTTTTTCTGTGACTCCTACAAAGAATTGCACGTGTGATCAAAGATTATCTTGGTGTTCTTAATGAAGAATCATTGGGCAAAAATTTTGTGCTTGTATATGAGTTGCTGGATGAAGTTATTGTAAGTTCCACTTCATTCTTTAATTTCCCTTTCTTGGATGTTTTCGGGGCTTCTACTATGGTATAAGCTGGTATGAAATGGTTCGTGTATTTGATTCTGTTTACTTTGTAGTAACTGCTGCATGTGAAGATCGATCTGATTAGATGTTTGTCAAAGAACTCTAGTAGACGATATTTCCAGTTTTATGTTTTTAAATGGTGATGTAAGAGTATCTTCACTTAAAAGAAACAAAAATTGTTAATCTTCACTTAAAAGAAACAAAAATTGTTAACTTATTGTGAATAAAGCTCAAGGCTTTCTTGATTATCCAGTGACTCGCAACTTTTGCAATATGATTTGTTCCTTCTATGCATTCAGGATTTTGGCTATGTGCAAACAACTTCAACTGAGGTTATGAAATCCTATATGTATTCGATTAGCCAATTGCAGTGGATGCTGCACATTTGCCAAGCCTTGGTCCTGCTTCGTTCTTTGTGGTAACAACTTATTTTAGCAACATAAACTGCAGCTATGGTCTTTGAAAGGTGAGTGTAATTACCTTTTTAAATCCACAATCAGCAAGGGGCCAAAAGGATGCCAGGAGGAGCGATCACAAAATCTGTTGTTTCTAGGGAGCTGGGCAGGAAGACAGAAGAAATCTTTGTGGGTGTAATTGAGAAAGTAAGTGTCACATTCAGCTCTAGTGTGAGTGTTACCTCCATAAGACATCACGTTGACTATTTTCTTCTCATTTCATCTATCTTACGTGATTTTTTCCTTGGTAACATGTGGAGAAACTTTGATCACACAGGGGTACATAACTCACTTCTGAAATTGATGGAACAATTCAAACGACAAGTTATCTTGGAGGCAATCCAGAAATCCAACTAGCTCTAAATAACGATTTGAGCGTAGGAAGAGGTGAAGCATCAATTTATGCTAGTTTGGTAGTAGAAATGGTTTTGGATCTTCGGGTGCCTTTTCCTCTTCATATGTTTGATGGCTCTTGCATCATACATTAGGAAAATGTGATCAGTATGTTCATGAAATTTGAGTTTTACAAGTCTAAACTTGTCATTTTGAACTCTAGGACAAACAAATGTCTGCTGTGTTCCCCTTACAATTTAAAATTTTATTATTCTTTCTTGAAGAAATCTTTGCTACCTTTACTGCAGTGCATAAAATTGGGCATATTTTCAAGTCATTTCATTTTCCTTGTATAATACTTATTTGCTTCTTGCCACAGATTACAATGCACCTCGGTCAGGTGTAGTGATTCTGGATTATTGTAATTTCCATGAACTAGTACATCTCGACAGTTTTGATGTAGATAGGACGTTGACTATTGTTAGTATAAATGTAATGTGAATCATGCAAGTCTCACATGCTTTTCCTTATATTTTTAAAGTTATGGAGGATAATTTTGATAGGTGGCACCTGAAGGTGAACTTCATATCATGAACTACCGTATAAACAAGGCATTCAAGCCACCTTTTCGCATTAACGTTCTGATTGAAGAAGTGGGACCTTTTAAGGTGAGTATAAGCCTTAAGAGTCTCATATCCTGTCTATTGTTAACTTCAGTAGGTTCTCTCTGGCTGGATTGATTGTCAAAGTGAGAGCTGATTTCTCCTCTGCTATTACTGCAAACACTGTGCTTGTGAAGATTCCAGTTCCACCATATATTAACATGTGTTTCTATTAAAAATATAACCCTTTTGTCTTGAGGAATAAGCAAGATTTCAGTCTAGGAGACAATTGGCTAATGAACTTAAGTAATTCTTTTGTCTTCTTGTTTGCTTGTTTCACTTTTGACTGCTCTCTTTAGATGAAGAATGAAAAGGACAATAAGTTTGCAGAAATGGTTTTTTTAGTTGTCTTTTGGCATGCCAACATGGATCTTGAACAATTATTTCTTGGGCACGTATATTCTATGTGCAAAAACTGATAAGTTGGATCGTTTGAAGAGTTAGACAGGAAGCTGGCTTTAACTTATGGGAAGAAGAAGGTATATTGTGACGGATATCAGATAAAACAAGAGAGAATAAGTATGAAAATGTCTCACCATGGAAAAGCAGAAACGGGAAAGCTAATCCCAGAACGATTTGCTTTTGTACTTATGCCTACATTTTCACTGCTTTTATGAACTCCCCCCTTTTCTTTTTGTCTTTTAATAAATAAAGATGCATGAAAATTCACAGAATTGCTAAGATCCTGTTTACGAGCATACACTTCATGCAAACCTTCATGAAAATGTGGTATATATATGTTTTCAGGGTTTAGTTTTGAATTGGAGCTTGGAACAGTTGAGAACACTACTGATTTTAAGGAATTAAGTAAGACAGTTGTTTGGGGTTGAAGAAGGTAACAAATTTCCCCCATGGTACACTCTTAAATCTAGGCCATATAGTATTGCAGGAATTCTTCCTTGGCTTCTGGTTTCAGTATGTAATTGCTCGGATTAATCATACTGATAGAGCTAGGAGGCCATTAGTTTACAGTAGGCGTAAGAAGAAATTGGCGAATTCTAGCAACACGTGAAATTAGTTACAATCTAGTGACAGGTGTCATCTAATAATTGGAGTAGGATGGGATATATAAGGAGGGGAATATTTTGTATAGAGGGAGGCGTGAATTTCTGGACTGTGAGTGTGATTGGGAGGTACAGCCCCTCATATAGGCTGATTCTTGTTTCTGTGTATTGGCTTATTCTATCGAATATCGAAATACCATGCTGAATCGGTGAGATTGTTTGAATCCATCTGATTCATTTATTATAATAGAACAGTAACTTGGGTGAGTTCTATCACATACTCATAAGGAACTTATAAATGTTAGATTGTTGGAGGATCTGAACACACACTTCATGCGAGGCTTAAATTCTCACATGAGATGCATCGTAAAAGATTCTCATTTTGTTCCATTTAATAAAATTTCATATCATAAGCTGGGAAGTATAAATTTGTTCCTTTGATGCAGGAAATGTCTCCAAGGAGGCTGGACCAATTAACATGACCTTTACCATTCCAATGCATCATGTGTCAGGGCTTCAGGTAACATGAAAAACATAGTTATGAGAATTTATTCTCTTCTAAAAATCATGACGATTAATGACAATTGCAAATTTTCATATGAGAGGAGAAAAAAGACAATAAGAGCTTAATTGTGATGACCAGCAGCTTACCCTGTTCGAATTGTTTTAACGTCCTGCTTATTCACACTCCCTTCGTGGGGATCATAGTACTTTGGCTTTTAGATTCTTAGGGTGACGATTTCGAGCATCCATGTGGTGGTGCATTTTGTGGATCAATGTTCACATCCACCGTTGAATCATATTGAAACACCAGTTGCCCTTTTCTGCGGTTTCCTGCTACAGGTAAAATATTTGCAAATAGCAAAGAAATCGTCAACCTCTGATCCGTATAGATGGGTGAGATACGTCACACAAGCAAACTACTGTGTTGCACGATTGCAACTGTACCCCCTTATTTCTGGTTCTGCCCCTTTTCCTATTCCAGTACAACTGCAATCAGTTGGAATCGGTGAAAAACAAGTTTCAGGACTTGGTGAGCTATAGCTGACCCTCTCTGAGCCTCTATCATCTAACTTGTATTTTCTTTCTCTTTTTCTTTTTCTTACTCAAATAATGGTTGCAATTATAGTTTGGTATCTTGTAATTATATGGTTAATCCTCACTTATCATGTCATCATAGTAAGACTTACTAAGGGATCATTTGTCATGCGGACTTGCATGTAATTAATTCTTGCTTATATGTCACTCTGTTTAATAAGATTATGCTTGCAGATTTGCATGTAGTCATGTGATATTCCTGGTTGACGAGGTGAGCCCGCTATTAAAATGTTAATATCCCCAGTTGAGCACGTGGTGACTCCAAAATGCTGCAATTTCCAGATGAATACATAGAGATAGAGTTTCTGGAGAATCTCACGCTAATGCTCTCTGGGTAGGGCGTGTATGTGTATCATTAAGATGAGGTTGGCAGGAACTTGATTCCACTTTTCGCCGGTCAAAAGCAATAATCAACATAGACAGTACATGATATATCTTGTTATCCTAATAGGGGAGAACGAAATGCTCCTAAGCTAAATAGATTCTTCAAGTCCTAAGGGAATGTATCCTTCTTTTAGTAAGCAGAAACTTGAAAGCAACACCACTAGGTTTTCCATACCTTTTCTAGCTTTTGTTAATTTGACGTTAAAAATTTAGAAGTCCTTGTTTTAGAGAACTTGATGCTGGTTCGGTTGCTTAGTATGTCAAAGTTTATTTCCCTTTTCTGGGTCTTGATAGGCAGCTTTAGTGCTTCAATTTGACTACTTTGTCAAGACAAGGGGAATCATGCTTAATCATTTTTGTCAACCAACTAAAGCTTCTTGAAACTGAAAATCAGCCATGGCTTTAGATCATAGATCATGCATAAGCATTATTCCTTCAACCGAAAATAACCCCTAAAGGTGTAATTTAAAAAGGAGAAAGTCCAAATCAATGAAGAGAGGCGGCTATAGATAAAGCTAGGAAGGAATTAACCATGTGCTCCTCCTTAAGCTTTTTACTTGGGAAGGGAATCGGTAGAATCCATTCTAGATTGTATTGGCTGCCCATCACTTCCACCTTTGTCGACATGATTAAAGCTCGCAGCGTCCGGGAATCCTGGCCTGTCAATTTAAGAGTTTTAGCTAAATGAGACTGTTGTTGAGCAATGTTTATGATTGTCAACAGGACACAATATTCTGAAGAAAAATAGAGAATAGAGGAGACACAAGGTTCAAATCATCGTTCTAAACTGTTCTGTAGCTCAAGATTGGTGGAAGAAAAAGGGAAATGGTAGGAAAAAGTATGTGGACCGTGTCTTCACCTCATGTTTAGGTCACAACTACTAAACAAAATTACTCAAGATCAGACATAATGATATCTATTATTATTATATTGCTCAACTGGCGATTGATGACTTAGCCTCTCATCCTCTCAAGCACGAAATTTTCTTTAGTATGTCCTCTACCCATTTGGTGGTAATACCTTCAACCTCTTCAGGATAGATTGTTCAGCGTAGTTGTTGAAAACTGAACCATTCCTCATGTATGCTACTATGCTTCCTTCTAAATCTAACATGTATTTGTGTACGTAGAGAAGTTTATTTTGCTCCTTTTGGTGACAAATTGTCGAAAAAGAAAATAAAGAAGAAAATGGAAATTTCTATGTATACTCCATCTCATCATTAGTTGGTTTAAGAGCTTCAGCATGTTGTAATTTTATGTCAATCAATCCAGAAAAATACCATGCACGCCGTATTTATGGTTTTTATACATTTTTATACATGCTATGGCGTAGATCTTAATCGATCCATTTCACATCGACAGGGAAATGAAAAATGTGTACGGAAAGATGCTTGTTATGAGAAGGTGAGCCTATAAAAGGCGTACCATTTGCACGCACTCTCCTGAGACCCGTTCCTAAAAGGAATCTGATCGTACTCTGCCATATCCAACCACAGATCTCTGTTCCTCTTGCCGACGTAGCATCTATGTTTCTCTTAGCTTCTCTTTAATCAGTGTCTCTGTAGCCGAACCCTCTGTACAGGTTCTGATAAAAAAAAAGTGTGCTTGAAAGAGGAAAAGAAACGTTTTCAGAGCAAAAGCTCGGGAGAGAAGTATGTCACGAGAGCTACCAGATTGTTGTTATCAAAACAAACCAGTCTTAATCCCCCCAAGTAAACCAACCCCAAAGCATTCTCTCCATCTATCCAATCTTGATGACCAAAATTTCCTCAGGTTCTCCATTAAATATCTCTATGTTTATAAGAAGTCCGTGAGCTCAGATATCTTGAAGTTTTCACTGTCTAACGTTCTGGTGGAGTACTATCCATTAGCTGGAAGGTTGAGAACGAGCATAGAAGATGATCAAAAGCTTGAAATTAATTGTAACGGGGAAGGAGCTATCTTTGCTGAAGCTTTCATGGATATCACCGCTGAAGAACTCCTTGAACTTTCTAGGAAACCTAACAGGTCCTGGAGAAACTTTCTATGTAGAGTGGAAGCTCAGAGTTTCCTGGACTTCCCTCCCCTCGTAGTTCAGGTACGATCTTCTCAGAGTCAATTATGAGCTTTCTTTCTGTTATATGTTCTGTCTTCATGCTGCTCTCCCATCCCTCAGTCTGTGTACATAAAACAAAATCTTCATAAAAAATCACACAAGTTTTATATTCTGACAATTAGAATTAGTTCTTTACCATAATTTATTGATTGACTTGTGGTTTGATTAACTGGTATAATTGTTGATGCTCAATTGATGATCATATACTATATCAAATTCTTTGAAGCTGTGGAGATTCCCAATAACCATAGTGCGCCAATGCCATCTAACATATCCAACTGTAGATTAATGTACTTCCAAGCTGTTCACTTTGATCTTTCTTTTTCAATCATACACATCAGGGAGAGTGACGCTGCCAATACAATAGATTCATAATGGGACACTAGCCCCAGAAAGTGCCCACGACGTCGTTTGCCAGTCTCTGTTTGAGTCTCAGTTTTGGAATCCAAAGTTTTTTTTTTGGCATTATTTTTAGAATTGTTTATTACTTCCTTCTATCCAAAATAAGCGTCGTTCACGATTTTTCATGCATATTTATAATTTTATTTCTAAAATTATCCTTTAATTTCTCTCACATCCTAATTATATAGATTACATTTTTAAGGCAATTCAACATATAATTAATAAGGGTATATTAAACATTTCACTAACTTTCTTAATAAATGTGCATCTTCCTAAAACAACACTTATTTTAGATAGAAGAAAATATAATTTAAGATAAAACTGCGTATTATTAGACTCCTCAAATTTCACTTTATTGTAAGACTTCACGTGAATGATTAATTGTCGCAGGTAACGAAACTCCGGTGTGGAGGAATGGTACTCTGCACCGCCATCAATCACTGTCTGTGCGACGGCATAGGCACATCGCAGTTCTTACATGCGTGGGCCCACTTCTCGACCATGCCCAATCAAGTTCTGCCAATCAAACCGTTTCACTCCCGCCACGTGTTAAGAGCCCGAAATCCCCCGCAGGTGAACTTCACTCACGCTCATTTTACCAGAAACACCCCCGGTGATAATGACCACATCATCCAATATTTACGGTCTCAACCACTGGTTCCCGTCTCCTTAACCTTCAGCACCCCCGATATCCTGCACCTCAAAAGGCAGTGCGTCCCGTCGTTGAAGTGCACCACCTTTGAAACACTGGCCTCCCACACTTGGCGCTCCTGGGTTCGGACACTCGACCTCGGTCATTGTCGGAACGCGAAGTTGCTCTTCTCCGTCAACGTTAGAAAGAAGCTGGTCCCAGAAATCCCGCAAGGATATTACGGTAATGGGTTTGTACTAGGATGTGCGGAGTCAGTTGTCAAGGATTTGGTGGACAGTAACCTGCATGAGACCGTGAAGTTGGTGCAGCGAGCCAAATCATGTCTAACGGACGAGTACGTGAGATCGCTGGTTGATTTGTTGGAAGATAAAACTGTAAGAACTGACCTTTCAATGAGTTTGGTGATATCACAATGGTCCAAACTGGGTTTGGAGGATTTGGATTTTGGAGAAGGGAAGCCATTGCAGATGGGTCCTTTAACGAGTGACATTTACTGCTTGTTTTTACCGGTTGTTGGTGATTTTGATGCTGTTAGAGTTCTGGTTTCAGTGCCTGAGAGTTTGGTCGAAAGGTTTGAGCATTACATGAAGGAACTCTTGGACCAAGAACCAAATGGCTATCACGAAGAAGAAAATAGATTGGATTAAGGACCTTAATACCTTATACCAATGTTTATTTTCTCATTCTATTTTACTCTTTTACATAATAAATATCAATGACAGAATAAAATTATTTATAAATTAACTATTTAGAAGATGGTTAAAAGTTTGTCGTTAGTGAATGACTTATGGTTAGTCTATTTAACCTCAATAAGTTGATTTCTAAAAGTTTCAGAAGAATAACTTGTGAAGTTAGTTGTTTACCTAATGAAAGTATTATCCTCCACTTTAGTCTTGACTTTTGCTTCGTATATTTTCAAAGTTGGACGTTTTTATTGTTTCGTTATATTGTGAAGTTTGGAAGAATATAATAAAGGGGTTTAATTAGACTTTTTAATCTTTATTTAATTTTATAATATTAGTTTACTTTTAAAAATATCATAATATTAAGTTTTTAAACATAAAAAGTCTAATCAAATCAATATTTTTAGTATATAATTACTATATATTGTATTTGTGTCATACTATAATTATAGATATTTTTAATTTATTAAATAATAAATTTATACATATTATATGAAAATACTAATATGATGTAACACGTTGCATTATTCATATTAATAAAGAATTTAACGTTGGATTATTATTATTATTATTATTATTATTATTATTATTATTTATTAAAGTTATAAACTTAATTTTTGTCAAATTAAATATCTGAATCTAAATTTTTATAAGAACAGTCAACGAAATACTAAAAAAAATATTCATGACTTTATAATTTTTTTAAAATTATATTTTCATAAGTTATTTTACACAATAACAGTTAATACTAAATAATTAATTTTATCAAATATTTTTAATAAATAATTGATATTATCTACTAGTCAATTAATTAATAAAATAAATTATTAATTAATTACTGATAAAATTACTCAACAATTAATGCAATTTGCTGTTAGCCAAACAGCGTGATAAGGTGTTCAAATTTCATCGGTAATATTAAGGAAACTAACTAACAGTCTGATCGTTGTCGGTACCTTTGACCTTTGTCATGGTATTAAGTATTAACACCTCAGTCCTAACCTTTCGGGAACTTCAATTGCGTGGCGCCCTGGGAACCGTCACCTATGGGCTATAGGAAACGGCGAAGGTTGTTTTCTATACTGTAGAGTCGCATGTTTTCTCTTCGTTTCTTTGTGTTTTACGTACATGTCAATCGCTTCTGTGGAAAACTAAGGCCGTGTCCTCACCTGAAAAGTCTTACTAAGTAGGTCCTGAGCTGATTCAGTCGTGACAGCTTAATACGTAAGGAGCTTTTCTGACTTAAGTGAGATTATGGGTTTGAACTGTCCTCATGTATATAGTTGTTTAAAACTTGGGTCCAGAGCTTTGCCTCCTGTAAGGGATCTATCCAGCTCGAGTGGGGATTAATCTGAAAGTAGATGGCTTAAAGGTGCCTTCCCATAATTGAGACTCTCCTGAGACATCTCGTGGGTAACTAAAAAAAAAAAAAACTAACACTAGGCAAAAACTCCTCTAAGTCAACAAATATATGCACGAGCTTAGTCCACTAAACTCCAAGGTCTACCTACGGAGAATTGAATCTGCAAATATGTGATAAATACAAAATCCAATCCTAAACTGTGGATATTTTTCAATTTAATATTTAATTTTTTAAAATTTTTAATTAGACGACTAATCTTTTGAAATAATTCAATTTAAAACGTCGATTATATTAATAATTTACTTAATTGAATCTGTATTGATGTTTACTTAAAAATAGTAAGTATGAAAAAGATTATGTTAACTATTAATTACTCAATTGAAATTTTTTAAAACTCGAATGTTGAATTAAAAAATCTTTAAAATGGACATTTTATGATTAACTATCCTTAATAATTTATTAAATTTTACTTTTTGTGAATAAGTGGTGTAAAGAGTTGTTAATTTAAAATTTAATAATAAATTTAATTTAATTGGCATTTGTATATTCAACATGTTTTTATTGAATCTTTTAACTAGTAATTGTATATAAAGCGCAAACTCTATTAGTTGGACTACACTCCTTGAAGACCTTATTAAATATTTTTTACAGATACTAATTAATTAAATATATTGGGGTAAAGTTGCGTACTATCAAACTTTTCTAGATTCTACTTTATTATAGACTTTAGATTAGGTGTGACGATGATAGGAATAAATTAGATATATGTGCAATAATAAACTATCTAAAGTAGATTTTCCTTCTTAATTCTCAAAACTTGTTATCATCGTAAAACATAAAGGGCTCGTTCGGTAAATAACTTATCAATTGTTTTTGAGTTGATTGATACAAGTTAACTATTTGACTATTTTAAAAAACTAATGAATGTATTTAGCGAATAGTTAATTAGTTAGCTTATTTAATCGCAACAAGCTGGGAGTCTAAAATAATTCAATGCTCATCGCCAAAAGGAGTAGTTGATGACTACCCCTTCTAAATCAACTCCAATTCTTGCTTCTTCCTCTACTACTTCTTGTATATTTCTAATTAGTTTATCGAAGTATTTGCGACTTTCTTGTACTTGTACAATATGATACTTTCATAAATTTTAAATTATGCTATAGTGATATTATGGATAGTTTAAACTAAAAATCAGGTATAACTAAAAATCATACATATATTTTATAGTGATAAAAAATTTTACAATGAAGTAAGTTTTTTAGTTACAAAACTTGAGATTATTGTTATGCTAATGAAATAAGTTTTATAGTTATAAAATAAAAAATATGTTACGGCAACAAAATTTTAAAAAATGTTATATATATTTTTGTTAGAGTTAGAAACTTAATTTTTGTAAAATTAAATATCTAATCATAACCTTATAATTTTTTTTTTAAGTCATATTCTCATAAGTTATTTTATACTTAAACAATTAATACTAAATAACTAATTTTATAATATCTTTAATAAACAGTTAATATTATCCGTTATTCTAATCAACTAATATAATTAACGATTAGTTAACTGCTGACAACTAATGCAATCTGATGACTACCAAACAGGACAAAAAAAAATAAAAAAGGATGGATAGACAAATTTATTGCCAGAGGTAATTATGCAAGGTCCTCTTCAAACATAAAATTGAAAAAGAGAGGTCGTGTTCATCAACACTGACACGTATATAAACTCCCTTCTTTTTCTTTTCTTTTTTTGGTTCTTTTCTCATTTAAGTAAACATTGATGTCAATCATGAGTTGGTGGCTCTTCCCTTGATTGGTGAAACAAAAACCATAATCACGGTTTAGAGAGTGATAACATAATCTAATCACTAGCTTTATTTGTCAATTACGTTGAATGTAGTACATAGTCTATCTTTAGGAGGGCAATTAAAAATGTGAAAACAACCTAATCAAAAGGGACTCTTTATTATCCTTAAGTCGTGGTTTAAAACTCTTTTTTCACGGTAGGTAAGAATGGGAAGATAAGTTAAACTCGGCAAATACTAAACAAATCAAGTATGGTATTGAGTCAATATCTCTTTTAAATAAATAATTTATGAATACTTATGTAAACCGATATTTTAAAAATCAAACAAATTCAATCGTTTTAATAGTAAAAACATGAACCAGCTAAATTTTTAATTCATTTTTTAATTTTTCTGTTTAATTTAGTTTAAAAATTAAGTTTCATTTAACAGTCTCTTTTAAATTAAACTTTAAATTTTAATTGGTAAGAATATATTTTTTCAATTATTTTTCAAATCATTTAAATTTATTACACTTTCAAAAATATCGAAATAAACTAAAAATTTGTCAAGTATATATTTGAAAGATAGATACTGATATAATCTTACAAATATTTAAAGAAAAAAAAGAGATTGTGACTCGTGTTGTGTTCTTCTGTTATTAATTAAACTAAAATTTAAAAAAATAAATATAATTAAAAGAGTTCGTCTTTATTATCAAAATACTTAAAGTTTAATTGACAAAAGTGATTGTTAAATAAAAATAATTGATTTAATTTAATTTATAAGAACTTATTAATTTATAAAAATTGATCGATTAATTAATAAATTAACTGATTTTAATAATAAAAGTTATTAAAAAATTGAATCAAAAAGTTAATGAACAAATAAAATTAAACGGTTCAAAATTTTTACGATTAGTAATTTTTAAAATATTTTTTAAAAAAAAGAGTTTGTGATTTAGTTGTGTTATTCCTGTTCAAATTACTTATCCAACCTCATGTAACTCGAAGTGGCCACTTGGAGTCTTGGAGACCAAGTACCAAATGGTGGTTATATGACCAATATCGAGACAAGTTGCCATTTTGGCATTGATTTGTCTATTTGTGCTGTGCTCTGATGATAATGGTGGCGTGATCATGACCCTTTTCCCTTTTAGAGAGATGAGGGGAGGGTGGCACCTCCACTACCTTCATGTATAGATTTGGTGCAATCTTTAACCTTCAGGCCCTGTTTTATATATAATGCACACGTATGGTTGGGAGGATTCCAGTAACTTAAAAAACTCCCAAAAATCAAATCAATATTATTTTTTAAATTATATTAATAACCCCACAAATGTTTTTTTACCTAATTTAAAATTATCAATTTAATATTAATTTATATAGATAAACTCAAATGCTTGTTTTTGTTAATACAACATGTTTGTTAAATGTGTTAGAATTTACAATAAGCTTGTCGGTTAATACTAGAAGAAACGTTAGACTATATATAAGTTTAAATAAGGTTCCATCTTAAAGTTAATTGGTAATAGATGGAGTAGCTCACTAGACTTATATGATAGTCTTTTTTTTTTCTCTTTCTTCAATATGGAACAAACTTTTACTATTTATATTTCAACACAACTCCTTTACGTGTAAGTCTAACACGTGACATAATTTATTATTTTGAAGTGTTAATGATTAACATAAATACAACCTACTCTGATACCATGTTAAAATTTACAATGAGTCTATAAGCCCATACGAGAAGGAAAGTTAAACCACATATAAGTCTAAATGAGGTTCTATCCTAAAATTAATTGATGATAGGTGGAATAATTCACTAGACTTATATGTTAGTCTTCTTTCCCTACTTTCTCTAATGTGAAACAAACTCCAACTCTTTATATTTCAACAAAATGGATGTTTATCTATTAGCGATATCTCCAAGAACAATATAGATTTATTAAATTAAATTTTTTATTTATTATTTAAAAATTAAAAAAAATTATTAAATTAACATTTTATGAAATTATTAAAAATTAAACACTTTAATATATTTTATTAAAAATAATTGACAAAAGTTGTAAACTCTTTTTCTTTGCTAGGTAGGTAGGGAATGTGCAATTTGTGTTTAGGTTATGAATGCTCTATCTTCTTCTCCATATTTAAATCCTTGTGCTGTAGAATCGAAGTTGAATAGGCAACTAGACCTAGCACTCGATGAGGAAAACGAAAGAATAGGCAATTAGGCTATCACGAGATTACTTTATAGACCCACATGAGACGAGATAGTGGTGTAGAGATATTATGCAGGATTCCCCTACTTTTCTACACCTCCTTCCATTAATTTATTCTGCCCAAGGACTCCTCACCTCACTTCCCTATCAAGTTTACATTACTTGGGCAATTGTATCCGTTATCTCGTAAGGCTTTAGGGGATAATAAAATGGTATCAGAGCCTTTGGATTGGAACTGTCGATAAATTTAGAATGTAGTTACCGCTTAGAAAGTGTGGACTTCTAAAACGGGGGTATATTTAGATAATTATATCCGTTATCTTGTAAGACCTTATGGGGTAGCAAAGTAAGCATTGCAAGTCGGATAACATGCTTTCGTTACTTTGTAACTACTTTGTTATAAGAAAATTCTTCTAACTAATAAACGAGACTTACAAAAATTGGACGGATGGGATGACTCGAAAATAAAGAGAACATAGTTGTAAGGATCAAAAGATCTGTTACCTTTGCATAAGATCCATACCCTTCAAGATACGTGATTTTATGATGATTGACAATAAGTCGGATTAGTTTTGAATCGCTTTAGATTGATAATGAATTATTTTAAGTTGAGTCATCAATAGATAATTGTAATTAAGTTTGAATCTATTTATTTGAATGATTAAAAAATTAAATTGATTTAAACAGTTTGACAATAAAAACTTTAAATCAATCAACTTGTTAGTTCAGTTTTTTAACTTTTTGGTTCAATTTGTTTTAATAATCTTTGTTGTTAAAAATGATCGGTTAGTTTTTATAAATTAATCAAATTTTATAAACTAAAATAAATCAATTAATTTTTATTTAACAGTTTTATTTCAATTAAACTTTAAATTATTCGATATGTAAGGATAGTCTTCTTTAATCATATTTTAAATTCTTTAATTTTATACAATCTTTAATAGATTTAATAATACCGGTTAAACTTTTTAAACCACAAATATCTCATCTTGATGTAATTTTCAATTAATTCAAATTTAATTGGTGGGTTAGCTCTGATGAATTTACTTTATCAAATTTTGGTATTAGGTTACTTAAAGATTTTGTGTTTGATTATTCCTCATACAAAGGAGCCCACACTTAGTACATGGATCATGTTGTACAGTGATCATGCCTTAAGTAGTCTATTTTTGGATCTTACGGTTCACTTTGTTATGCTACACTTTATCCTAAACTCAATAACTCAAAATAATAATAAAAATATATATAGCTTATCCTTTTTATGAAATAACTCACAATTATTATACTTTATGTTTGTATTGATTTAATATTTAAATATAGTTAATAAAATTTAAATTACATAATTGAATTATTTTATTTGATCGGAAGAAATTTATTTATCCAAAGTATCAAATTCCCAACAGGACCTTGCAAACGTTGGCATCAACAAAAGCATGTTCTTCTCTAACCTTTTGCTCCCGTCCTGTCCCAAAAGCTGTACGTGAAAAATACGTATGAATGCCTGTGTACGGTGGTGTGTCGGCAAGAATTTTAGAGCCGACAGTATCTTTGGCCATTCCTTTTTGTTTAGGAAAAGAGTTCATGTCGGCATCTATTTCACTCAGGATTAGGCTTCAAGGGTGAAACTGATTGCAATGGGTCTCTTTCAGTAGAAGATGCCCATATCCCACTTACCATGGATAGGCTTATTAGCTATAACGATCACGAGCCCACCTAAAAGCCCATTTCTTATGAAAAATGCTTATATTCAAATTATTAATTGTGCCTGCAAAGTGCATGAGAAACAGGCTTTCTCTATGGTTTAATTTTTTAAAAAAAATCTAATGTTTAAAATTTTTGAAAAAATTCATTTTAATTTTCTTGAAAAAACTTATTCTATTAGACTTTGGTTTAAAAAACGATGAAACACACGTGGTATAAGTGAAATACATTTTTAAAGGCTTATGAAAACGAAAATGGAGCATCCTTACTTCCTAAGTCAAATTCTGACTCTTGTAGATTTACTCTATAATTATTAGAAACAACTAGTTTTCTAAGTCTTTTTTTTTTAAATGTTATTTCTTGTGGTTGTTCTACAATTAAAACATTAATTACAGGTTCATTAACTACAAGCTCTTTATGAAGTGTTTAATCATTTATTTGTTGCTCTTGTAAATTATCAAATTGTTATACAACTGTAGGAGTAACATGTATTGAAGAAGTCGATTGGGGAACAAGAACTTTTATTTCTTCAATAACTACATTATGTGGTTTTTCAAGACTTCCACTGATTTCACCATTCTCAATAAACATAGTATTTCTAGTTTTAACAATTTTTTTGTATGATTAAGACAATAAAATTTATACTCTATCGACTTTTATGGATAACCAATAAAAAATCTACTAATTGTTCTTGCATCCAATTTCTTTTCTTGTGGTCTATTGGACAATCCTAAACATGTAGGTACCTTAGACTAGGTTTCCTTCCAGTCTATAATTCAAAAGGAATCTTTCGAACTACTTTCCTAAGAACCCTATTTAACAAATAAACAATATACTTCATCGCATGCATCCACAATGATAAGGGTAAAGATGAATTGTTTAACATACTCCTAACCATATCTATTAATGTACGATTACGCCTTTCAATCACACCATTTTGTTATGGTTTACTTGACATTGTGTATTGAGCATATATACCATGCTTTTCAAGAAATTTGGCAAATGGACATAGCATTGTCCTAACTCATTATATTTGCCGTAAAATTCACCAACCCGATCCTGACAATTTTCATCTTTTTTTATCTAATTACCTTTTCACCTCATGAACAAACACCTCTAATGCATTTGTTGCTTAAATCTTCTCATGCAATAAATAAACATATTCATAACATGAAAAGTCATGAATAAATGTGATGAAATACTTTTCTCCACTAAAAAATAGAACGTCAAAAGGCCAACATATATCAACATGTATGATTTTCAAGAAGGTATGTGCTTCTTGTGGCTCATTTCTTTGTATGTTTGCTTTGCTTTCCCTTAATGGAATCTACACACAAACCAAAATCAGTAAAGTCTAGATTTAGTAAAATTTAATTCTTTATTGATCTTTGTAGTTTTTCTTTGAAAATATGACATAAATGTTTATGTTACAAGAAAATTGAACTTTCATTAATTAAACCCCGTTTAGTACCAACACTATGATGCATGGTTAGTAGGGTTTCAACAAAAAAGTTATCGAGATTTAACTTGTATAGACCATCATAAAGAATACTAGAACCAATAAGGCAATTGTTTTTAAATAAACTGAAATATCCATTCCTAAATTTGAAAGTATAACCAACACAATCAGTTTAGATAAGGAAACTAAATTACAGGAAACAGAAGGTATATAAAGTGTCTGAAATAAATCTAAATGATATCCATTATCTAAAATTAAACGATAAGCTCCTATGGCTTTAACTAGAGCTTTGACATGGTTCCCCATCAAAACAAACTTTTCATTTAAGTTTGTGGTTTAGGTTGTAAGAAATCTCTACAGGGTATTTAAAACATAAGTGGTACAACCATAATCAATCCACCAAATATTATAAAGAATTTCGACCAAATTAGATTCGAAATATACTAAAGCACTAAGCCTACCTTTCTTTTTGTACCAGCCTTTATGTTTTAGGCAATTTTTCTAATAATGCCTAAGTTTCTTGCAAAAATGACATCTATCACCTTTATGTTCCTTCTTTTGAACTTGACTAAAGGATTCTTTAACTTTAAATGGTCCTTGCTTGCCCTTGCTCTTGTCATAATTCCTTTTGGGCTTCTTTCCAACTCTTTGATGACCTACCCAATTAATGGTATAAGTCCCTTGATTCTTAAGCCTTGTCTCCTCTTAAACAAGCATACTGGTTAATTCATTCACATTATACTTATTCTTTATAGTGTTATAATTCATTTGGAATGACCTATACTACTTAGGAGGCAAAGAATTAAGAATGAAATGCACTAGGAAAAATTCATTCTCAATGTTTTTAGTCTTGCTGTTATATTTGTCATTTCAATGACATGTTCATGCAAACTTCATGAATCATCTTCATAGTGGTTAACTTAGCTATTAATATCCCTGCAAGTGACTTATCAACAAATTGGGAATGCTTTCCACAAATTTCATAAATTCTTCAGCAACTTCAATGTTGGGAAGAATTGTCTTAATGTTGTTAACAACAATCATTCGCATAAACATTAAGCTCAATCTATTTGATCTTTCTCAAGCTTTATAGAAAGATTTCTGATCAGCAATGCTTACATCAATAATAGCAGCTAGCTTCTCAACTTGGAGTGCCAAATCAATATCTAACATACCAAGGTGAAATTGGACTTGTTCACACTAGTCAAAGTAATTTAATTCATTAAAGGACGGAATTAATGAAGCAACCAAATTAAAGCTAATAGGAACATAAACAACAAAACATAATAGAATGCTCACAAATTAATTCTTTGAGTCATAAAACTTAACACTTAAATCATATTTAAAACAACTATTCCACATAAAACATTTAGTTTATATCTAAGATCTCCTTTGGGCGATTTTAAGACATACCATAATTACAATAGTGTTGCTAATTTTATATTACTTAATTGTTAATTAAATATACCTCCAACAAACATGCTAGCTATCTTTGGATATACTAAACACATTTATTCTAAGCATATAAATTAACATTTTATGTCCACAAATTATAAAATTAATTGATTAACCTTTGGGTCATCCTCAAATATTTTATAATTAGTGAACTTCAAATACCCATAAGTTCATTATATAATTTTTCTTAATAAGCATCCGTAAATCATGAGTAATTTAATTAAAATATTTCATAAATTAATATCCATTAAACATCAAAGGTTGGCCATTTTGGTGACTAGCAACATTAAGCATGTACCATTCATAACATGATTTACTTCAGCTAGCGATACATTTAAAATTACACATATGTGAAAAAATGTTTAACAATCTAGAGATATAGTAGTCATTGTTGATCTGATAAAAAGAAAGAATAATAGAGAAGGTGTTCGTTTGAACACAAAGAGAAAAATCAGTCATTCATTAAATGTATTTACAAATATTCCTTTTATAGAGAGAATTCTAATCAATTCTGTTTTGTTTTTATAGGAAAATACTTCTAACAAATTACATCTCAGCAAGGCCACCTCATCATATTTTAGAATGTTGTAACAACCGAATCATTCTGAGGTAAAAAATGTTTCTGTGTTGTTGAGGTTGTAAACTTTGTTACTGATCCAGTATTGTTGCAATTCTGTGAATGTTTGTGTAGATTAGGTTGTTGAATCTGCATTTGATTTTCCAATTGATTGTCTTTATTAACAAAATGCATAAACAGATCATACTTTAATCAACAATGTACATGCTCACTTACATCGTATTAAAATAACAATACTAATAAAAATAATAATAATAACTCTCGTACATATGGGTTCGAAAACTTTTATATAACAATAAGCTTCATCCTTGCTGCATATAGTATACATATACAAATCTATAAAGAAATAACATATAAATCAGTAAAATAAAACAAAAAATATAAATGCTTACATGTAGCCTTGGTAAAAGACGGACTTTGTGAATAATTCCAATCCATAACTTGTCCCATTTATTATTCAATGCATAAATGGAAATCGTAAAAAAAAGTCATCTTTGTTCATAAAACCACCTTGATGCTTATAAACGGCAAGAACACGGGAGACTAATTAAATAAACAACACACACACACACCTATGCATGACAGTCAAATATAAACATAATATATCTGTGACGCCCTAATAACCCCTGGGAGGATACGGGGGCGCCACGCAAACAACATAACATACATGCATGTAGAACCGAAACAAAACCAAAACATACGAAACATTGATCATGCAATCTAAATAGCTCAAAACAGAAGCAATTCGGAGAAAACATACATCATAATACACTGAGCTTAAATACAACTTGTTCCAAAACGGAACCAACCTGAATTAAGGTTAT
>JANVCQ010000002.1:1205500-1218455 GCA_025531925.1 Erythroxylum plowmanianum
TTTCGGTTCAACGAATAACATAAGCTAAAGTAGTCTCTTCCAAACCAAAATATAATAATACCTGTAACCTTTGCATGCCCTTCACGTGTCACCATTGCCATGTGCCATTGAACACTAATTTTTTTAGCCTACGTGTCACATTATAAGTGGTCTATTATTTTTAGTCCAAAAATACTTCAAATTTTCAGAAAAAATTCCCAAAAATTCTAAAATATTATTAATAGTCTCCAAATAAAATTTTCAGCAAAAATAATTCGCCAAAATTTCAAAATATCCAAAATATACCAAATTTTTTTCGAAAATTTCTAAAATTCACCAAAAATTTTGAAATAATAATAACACTCTCCAAATAAATTTTTAACGCAAATAATCTACAATTCACATTTTTAATTGCATTTACACATCAATTATACCCGAAAAATGCCAATGAATGCATGTACAATTTTTCTATGTGTCCAAAATGCTTATGCACAAATAAGCAAATATTCACATATGCAAAGCATAAAATGTAATGAATTTCCTTAATATCCTAACCCCTAATATGAAGTGTTACAATATCTCCCCTTTAATGCCATAAAAACTTGATCCATGCGGTAGAACAAAACATGAGTTACGAAAATTTTTTTAATAACCCAATAGAATCAACAAGCAATTATGCGGAAATAATATGAATTAAACATATTTTAATGGAAAAATAATAGAATTTAGAACTAGCCTTTGATACCGCATGTAAGCATAATTTACTGCATAGATATAATTGCAATAGTCCTTTAACCCAAATCTTAAAATTCTGTGTTTTGTACTAAAATATAAAAATAGGAATTATATACCTTGGTCCATGAGATTAGTATAATTGTAATTGAGAAAAATTCCTTAAAGTGTTCGGATATGGAGAAACTTGATTTCTCTCATATTTCTCTCAATAATACTTCTTTTTGATGATGAAAAGCATAAAAAAATAGGCGTATATGTTCGAGTGAGGACCAGTTTTTATAAAATAGGTATATCTTAACTGTTCTCATTGAACGATGAGTTAAAAATGCCTTATATGACTTAATTAAATTGATCAATCAGAATTTTGAACTCAATATTGTTAAAGTCGTAATTATTAATGAGCCATAAATTTTTTTTTGTAAACAACAATATTATTTAAAAAACTAGCACAAAACATAGAAAGAGAAAGAGGATAAATCTAACTTTGAGCCAATAGACTCCCCGTACACCAAACTAACATCCTTCAATCTCAAAGCTAATAAAAATACAAGAATCAACAGATAAAACTTCATCTAGTCGACTAGGAGGATTAAACTAAGAAACATAGTAAGTTTGTAATAGAGCTGCCCTAGCAATGCAATGAGCTGCTTTATTAGCATCCCTATACGCCCATTTAAAGGACAAAGACATAAAATGCTTTTTAAAATCAATATTATTTGACACAATAAGCTCCAATTCAGTGTCTAAAAATGAAGTTCCAAAACTAGACAAAAAAAGTTCATAACAATCCATTTCAACCTCAATGTTATTCATGCCCTTATCTTTAAGCCAAGATAAAGCTTCCTCCAAGGCCAAGGCTTCAGCAACAATAGGATTCACTACCATAGTAATCAAATTAGAAAATGCTTCAATAAAGTTACCGTTTTCGTCCTGTAAAACAGCAGCCAAACCTATGCTTGAGGTTTCCGAGAAAAATGCAACGTCAACATTACATTTCAACCAATATGGGGCTGGTGTCTTCCATTTTCGTTGAGGTGGGACAACAGAAGCACAAGATGAAACTTAACCAAGGAAACACGAGATTGGTTCCAAGAGGTAATATAGTTATCAATCAAAGAAATCACATTAGTACAAGAAACATATTTTTGTTGCCAAATAAAAACATTTTTATGGTACCATAAGCTCCATAAGATTGCTCCCATTTTCTGCATATTTAAATTATTTTTATCCTTAAGAATGCCCCAAATGACATCCACTGCATAAGTGTTACCAAAATTCACGCCTTTAATATGCCCATGTGTTTGTAGCAAAAACACAGTTAAATAACACATAGTTTTCATTTTCCCCAATTCCACATCTCGGGCACTGTGTATCAATAGGAACACCCCTTGCAGCAAGTTATGTTTTACATGGCAAAAAATTCCTCAAAACTCGCCAAAAAAATCTTTAATTTTAGGAGGAAGCAAACTATTCCAAAGACTGCTCCAATCACCTTCAACAAAAAACTCACGAACATTTTAGATTTTTTCAATGGCAATTTTGTATCCCGTTTTTACTGAGTAAACTCCATTTTTTGTAAAATGTCAAATAAGCTTATCGGAAGGTCTTCTCCTACTCACTGTGATACTCAAAATTCGAGCTGCATCCAACATAGCAAAAACTCCATTAATTAAATTCGTATCCCAAATCTGTCCATTATCCAAAAGAAGCTGACTAACTCGCATGTTCTCCGTATCATCAAGAGGGGCCGAATTGATAAAGAAATTGTCATTATCATTTGGAAATGGGTCTTCAAAAATTCTTATTATTTCTCCATTTCCCATTTTCCACCGAATACCTTTAGTAAGCAACTTTTTTGCACGACAAACACTCTTCCATACAAAGCTTGGGTGAGACCCTTCATAAGCTTTTAAAAAATCCTCATCAGGAGAATGTTTAGATTTGAAAATATAGCTTGGAAGAGATTTTGGGTAATTAATAAAACGCCAGCCTTGTTTGCAAAAAAATGCTAAATTGAAGCAGTGAAGATTTCGAAAGCCTAAACCTCCAAATTTCTGTGGGACACACAACCTATTCCAATTAGCCCAATGAATAGACCTATTACCATTCTTTGATCCCCACTAGAAAGAATTCATCATCCGTTGTAATTCATCACAAAGAGACTGTAGAATCATGAAAACACCCATGTGGTATAAGGGAATAGCTTGAAAAACTGTTTTAATAATAACTTCTTTACCCTCTCTTGAATGAAATTTATTCTTCCAACTAAGTAACTGTTTGTGAATGCGGTCTTTAATAAATGAGAAAACATACTTTTTATTTATTCCAATTAAAGAGGGTAAGCCCAAATAGTTTCCATGATCAATAGGAGTTTCCGCTCTAAACTCCCTCTTAATATTAGTCCGAACATCAAGTTTCGTATTTGAGCTGAAAGTCCCCGGTTTTTGAAAATTAATGGCTTGACTAGAAGCATTCTCATAGATAGTCAAAATATTTTTTACCACTTGACTCTCCCCTGAACATGCTCTACAAAAGAAAAAATTGTTATCAGCAAACAATAAGTGCAACACACTTAAGCACCCCTTTTTAATAATACAACCATAAAGAGATCCCCTAGCTTTTGCTTATCTGAAGAGAGATGAAAGACCCTCAGCATATAAAACAAAAAGATAAAAAAGATAAGGGATCTCCCTGTCTTAACCCTCTACACAGAAGAATAGTCTCTAGCAAATGACCATTTAAGCAAATCGAATAAGCAATAGTCTTAACACAAAGCATAATCCAGTGCACCCATTTTGCATGAAAGCCCAATTTAATCAAAATGAACTGTAAGTAATTCCAGTCTATTAGATCTTAAGCTTTGCTTATATCAACTTTAAAGGCAACATCACCAAATTTACCCCTACCCTTGCCCTTCATATAGTGGATAATCTCAAAAGCCACAAGGATATTAGCCGAAATAAGTCTACTAGGAACAAAAGCAGACTGTATCGGTGAAATTGATTTAGGTAAAATAATTTCAAATGGTTAGTCAGAACTTTTGAGATTATTTTATACAACACATTACATAAAGCAATAGGCCGAAAATCTTTCATCTCATCGGGTTTATCTTTT
The DNA here is from genome assembly GCA_025531925.1 of Erythroxylum plowmanianum. Taxonomy (NCBI): domain Eukaryota; kingdom Viridiplantae; phylum Streptophyta; class Magnoliopsida; order Malpighiales; family Erythroxylaceae; genus Erythroxylum; species Erythroxylum plowmanianum. Next base: position 1,209,329 of record JANVCQ010000002.1, read on the forward strand.
TTAGGGATTAAAACAAGAATCGAATCATTAAGATTAAAAGGAAACTCACCCCGATTAAGCCAACTGGTGCATTGATTAAAAACTTCATCTCCAATAATATGCCAACATTTTTTAAAAATACCCGAATTGAGGCCATCTAGTCCAGGAGTTTTTTCGAGGTGCATTTGAAAGACAACTTTCTTAAATTCTCTCAGTTGAAAAGAGGCCGTTAAACTAGCATTGTCTTCTTCACTTACCAGTTGTTGAATCATGTCAAAATCCTTAAAACCAAAACCTCCAGAATTCGAGTAAAGATTTTGAAAATAATTCAGCACAATCAAACTCATTGCTTCATGGCTTGTTTGAGGAGTACTCAAATTATCTAAAAGCATAGGAATATGATTTATGCATTTCCTATCCATAGTTTGCTTATGAAAATAATGGGTATTAGCATCACCAAAATTGAGCCAAAATAATTTGGCCCTGTAAACCGACTCCTGAACAAGGGTGTTGGTCAAGTCCCTTTTCAACATAGAAACCCGATCATCATCTGCACCCTCACTCTTTGCCTTCAACAAATCATCTTTAATTTATATTTATTTTTTCCTGAAAATTATTATCTAATCCCCTATTTCAGTTTTTAAGCCTATTACAACAACCTTTCAATCTTTCCATTAGATTTAAACTCCCTCAAACACGTCAGGATAATTCAAACACCTCAAAAAAATTATTTTCCATGAACCAGTTAATTAAAATTTAAACCGGACATCTATTTTACAAGGCCAATCTTGTAAAGCAATAGATTTAATAGGGGAGTAATCAGAGTAAGCACTAACCATATTGTAGAGCTTGTGATAGGGGAAAATATTAGTCTATGTCTCATTTGGAAAAAGACAATTTAGATGCTCCATGATAAAATCATTGGCCCATCCTTCAGATTGCAGTCATCAATACAAGTTTTAAATCCTTCGTAGAGATGAGAAGGATAGGCAGCCCCACCTACTTTATCTTTTATCGAAACTAAATTATTAAAATTTCCAAAAACTGGCCAAGGTAAAAAATACCTTTTACTAATAGCTCGTAGTAATTCCTGTGTGTTTCATTGATTATTCGAGATAGGAAAACCATAAATAACTGTCAGCCTCCACTTTGGCTTATGAAGCTCCTCAATTTTCATGTCAATATGGTAATTAGAAAATTCAAGAACTGAAATATCACAAGAAGTATTCCATAACATAGCTAACCTACCACTTCTACCAATTTTATCAACTGTAAAACAAAAATCAAACCACAATCGATTGGTTGGTATAATTTTAAAGTTTATAGTGCGTATATTTTATTGTTATTTTTTATATAAAACTTAATACAAGAGGTTTTTCTAAAAATAAAAATTAGAAGAAGTCTGTTCGAATGTTTTAAAAATTAAAGAGTTTTTAGAATTCTTTTTGAAAAACATATAAAATTTATTTCTTTTACTCAATGGAGGATTTCTCTCTTTCAGTAGCTTCTTCCAACACATTTAAGTTTCGGCAATTATCTTTTGAGAGATGAACATGCTTGCTTCGTACAACATTGTGCTTGCGTTGATTTTGATGTTGGAATAGTAATAAGCTGGATGGATCAATCGTACCTACAGTCGGCATGGGCACGAAGCCCGATCAAAGTCAAGCAGGTACGAAAGTTTGAGATTTAAAGGTGACGTTTTGAGTCAACTTAATCTAAAATTTGATTTTTAAAAAAAGATTTAGACAAATTCAATTTATAATAAAAATAGATTTTATCTGTTAATTCAGTTATTTTGCCCGAGAGCTTCTTGTTTCTTGCTGCAAAATTCAAAACTTTGCAGAGACGGGAAAGGGTTTTGGTGGCTGGAGTTTGATTTCTCGCCAAAACACGTAGATGGTAACTTCGTGTTTGATTCACCTGACCTGACGCCTTGTCTTATACATCAATGACTTAAGATCAAATAAGCTAAATGACTTGGTAGTTTGACACCAAGTTTTAGGAATTGAGAGCTTTGGTGAACATCCATCGCATGTTACATGTACTTATTCAATAACGACAAGTTTTCAGTTTCTAACAATCTCACATTTGGTGATTTAGCCAAGCTGATTGCACATTTTCTCCAATCATAAGAGAGCCTTCGATGGAAATAAGAACATAATCTTAAACGTGTCGTGTTTTGACATGGTGCCTTCACCGACAAAAAATGAAATAATATTTACAAGGTCGCGAAAATATTGGATAAAATGTCGTCATCGGTACGGACATATTACACAAAATGTAGGATTACTTCAAAGATGAAATCTTACTTGGTTAATGGGGTCCAGAGCAAAAACAGGCTCTTCAGATTAGGTAAGCAACTTGTTCCGTTTTGCACTGAATTATTATATTACTACTTACCGCCGAATTTGCCAGCGTCAAAGTCACTGTTTTTAGTCAAACATACTTGATCTTTTACAACCCTTTTTCGATGTTGACGACTCGATGGATCTTACAGCTAGATGAGTGATACCCATATATAAAGTGAGCGCTTTGCGAGGTTTTAGCGAAACGGGATCGAGCTTAGAGATGCTATTTTATAGAATTCGGTTACTTACTGAGAGATGATGGTTCGTGGAAGCTCGAGTTGGGAATTTGGAGAAGAAGAAGCGCTGTTGGGTTTTGGTTTTTAGCGCGAATTTGGGGATCAGCTCTGTTTTTTGTTTTACTTTTTGGTGTTTGCCAGGCGCTGGAGAAAAAAAAAGGGTATGAACTTTTGTTTTTAGTTTACCTGATTTCGTATTTTTCCTTTTATGGAATAATTAATCATTGGTAATTGTTTTTTTGCTAAATTTTAGTTTGTATTGAGCTTCCAGATTCTGAGGGGGGATTCTTTGTGCTGTTATGTATGATGTCATTGAGCATTCAATGGAAACTTGAAACAAATCCCTTTTTTTTTTTCCTTTTCCATTTCTGTAAGAACTCTGTGAGTGATTGCATACAAGGGACGTGGTTGTTTTGGTATGTTTAAACTTGGTTGCAGATAATGGAATTCAGCAATTATCTCAGTCTATGATCCATCCTTTGGGTTTTATGTGGACACATGAACGTTTGGATTGCAGAATCCTTGACTGATGTGTTTTTTTTTTTAATTTTTACTTGTCCTGTTTTTGAGGAAGTTGTAGTTGTGATGTCTTGTAGGGAATGGCAACTCCTGTTGAGCCTCCCAATGGGATTAGAATTAATGGGAAGCATTACTACACCATGTGGCAGGCTCTGTTTGAAATTGATACGAAGTATGTGCCCATCAAGCCTATCGGCCGAGGGGCTTATGGTATCGTTTGCTCTTCTATAAATAGAGAAACCAATGATAAAGTTGCAATAAAAAAGATCCATAATGCTTTTGAGAACCGCATTGATGCCCTCAGAACTTTGCGGGAACTGAGGCTTCTTCGGCATCTACGACATGAAAATGTGATATCTCTGAAAGATGTGATGATGCCTATCAACAGGAGAAGCTTCAAGGATGTCTATCTGGTGTATGAACTCATGGATACTGATCTACATCAAATCATAAAGTCTTCTCAGTCGCTTAGTAATGATCATTGCCAGTACTTCCTATTTCAGGTACATTATGCTATTGCAATACCAAAACGCTTAACATGATTTCATGAAAGAAAGGTTAACATGTGGAACCATTTATTACAGTAGCTTGTTCAGTGTGCAATGTAATTGATGAAATTTCTGTGAATGTTCTTGTATGTTTCTCGTTCTTTGTTTCTTGTTTGTCTTAGAGGTATGCTGGTGAAAATTAGATCTGCTGTTTGCCTTAAAACTGAAATTGTTTGTTATTATTTGACATATGATATTTTGTACTAACAACAGGTCTGCACCGTTGTGGGCAAAAGTGATACACGTTAGGGACTCTCATAAAGACATTTTATTTAGTCGTTTCTCATAAAGACATTTTATTTAGTCATTTTGACCTTTCTTATGGGTTACTGGAAGATATTTGTTTCCATAATTTTCCTTGCGTGGATTTCAGACAAATATGTAATCATGATGGGAGGAGTTTGTCGTTCCCTTAAAAATAAGAATTGCATTTTGAAGCTATTAATATATTTTCACTCTTAAGCTTCAACCCTTTTGCATTGAAATGCTCTTGAGAAGATAGCATACTAAAGAGCAGTCATCATCTGTATAGGAGGCCTTTTGAGATGTAATTGATTTTCTTCTACTTCAGTAGCAAGCTTATCCTGCTGCACTGAAGTTTCTTTCTGTTTGTTTTTTAACGTTTTGGTGGTCTCATGGTGTGGAATCAAACCATCTCATGTTCTAAACATAACTTTTCCTTGTTTCCTCCTCTGTTTGCATACTGATTTTATGCTGCTGGCGTATTTTATTTTCAGTATTTGAAACAGTAGGATTTGAATATCCTATCATTTTTAGGCTTTCAATCTGCTTAGTTTGGTAATACCTTTTGATTTTGAAGACAAATCTGGTGCTGAATATTTGTATGTCTGTTAGGCACTTTTTCCTAACAATTTATGCATTATTCCACAGCTGCTTCGAGGTCTGAAGTATCTTCACTCAGCAAATATACTCCATCGTGACTTGAAGCCTGGGAACCTACTTATCAATGCCAATTGCGATCTAAAAATTTGCGACTTTGGGCTGGCACGTACTAGTAGTGGTAAGGACCAGTTCATGACTGAGTATGTTGTTACTCGATGGTATCGAGCTCCCGAACTGCTCCTCTGCTGTGATAACTATGGTAGGTCCATTGATGTCTGGTCTGTTGGGTGCATCTTCGCCGAGCTCCTTGGGCGAAAGCCCATTTTCCCTGGCACAGAGTGTCTCAACCAGCTTAAACTTATCATCAACACCCTTGGCAGCCAGAAGGAGGAGGATCTTGAGTTCATTGATAACCCAAAGGCTAGAAAGTACATCCAGTCACTGCCATATTCCCTTGGAACTCCCTTTTCCCGCCTTTATCCTAACGCCCATCCTTTGGCCATTGATCTGCTTCAGAAGATGCTTGTTTTTGATCCATCTAAGAGGATTACCGTTACAGAAGCCCTTGAACACCCTTACATGTCCCCACTGTATGATCCCAATTGCAACCCTCCTGCACAAGTTCCAATTGATCTTGACATAGATGAGGATTTAGGGGAAGAGATGATAAGGGAAATGATGTGGAAGGAGATGCTCCATTACCATCCTGAAGTTGCTACAGGAAATGGAGAAGTGTGCTCTTAACTTTATCTTGTTTTGCAGAAGGGTTACTATGCTCAAGAGAAGAAGATTTGGTCAGTGTTCCTTTCTTTTTGTGCCGTGCACTCTCTTTCTTCTTTCTTTTCCTCCCTTTTGCCTGAGACATCTCGAGGAACTATGCATCAGACAGTATTATTGATGCATGATATTACTAACTTATCTTTTCAGAGCTTCTTTATGAACTTCAGCTCCATAGTATAGGTTATCCTATAAGTTTGTACATAGGTATGAGTTTGTATGCTTGTGGGTAAACTTTTATTTGTAAATTAACTTGAAGGGCACTGCAGATGTTTCAGTATTGTCGTGGTCTGTGTTAAATAAGTTGGAAAAAAATAACCCTTTTTTGGGTATTCGGCTCCTTGTTTACACTTGTGTATATTAGCAGACTGTACACGTATGTATTTGTCTATTACTTGCACCTTTCCATGATGTTTTTTAAAGTACGATGACAGTCCAAGTCTCTCATAATCACGGTATTAGTGTCTCCTATTATAATTACTTGTGTAGATTAATTTTAAACTGATGTGCATAAATTATTCTCTCTTGGAACATTCAATAATGCAATTTATTATAGTTTTTGTACTGTGTTGCTGTCAAATTTGGTTGGTATGGTTTAAGATACATGAAGAGTTGATGGATATTATTATTAGTATATGCTAGTTCTTGTTAATGTTGGGATTTCCATGGTTCTCTTGAAAGACCTGAATATTGCTCAATAAGTAATTCATCCTCAAATGATCTTTAAGAGCATAGCTACATCTAATGTAGGTTTCAACAAATTGCGTAATCATCTCTGTTCCTTTTGAAGTTTGTCATCGAGCGTTGTTGTCAAGACTTCATGCCAATCTGCATATATAGTAGTAGGACCTTACATCCTTTTATGTTACAGATGCTAGTTAGTTTTTTTATTTATAGCAAGGTTGCAACAGTCTTCGTTTCGGTACAGCCATTACTATGCGTCTTCTTTATTAGAAGAATCACCATTGTGTAAAGCAGTAGCTAGGTGCAGTGTCTATATACCCGGAAAATGAGTCGTCAGTCTCAAGATTCGTAACCTAGACCATGAAAGACAACATATTAGAGCTCTATGGCATCTTTCTCTGATCGTAACGATAACTTCATCAGTAATCCTCCAGAGACAATTTTGTGCTGTTGGAGGAGCCCATATTTTGCTTTTGGAGAGTTGTATGTGAAGATCAGGAACTGTAAAAAGATAAAGGTGAGAAATTGATGGATGCTTTTTCCCTTCACCACTAAAGTGTCACATGGGCGTGCCAAAGTACAGGATTTGCTTACTGTTTCTTCCAATTTAGGGATTCAATAATGCATCAGAATGTTTATTTTCATGCATAAAGTTGGAAACCAGTACACTGGAGAGCATCACTCAAATACTATGCTGATCTATATTGATTTCGCGTGGTTCAGAGAGTTGAATACTAAAGTTAAAGAGCATAGGTTCGTGGTCAAAAGTTAGCACCTTGCGAAGTAGTGATCCATTTTCTTGTAGGCTTATAGCATTCACTATCTTTCTCTATCACTTTGCTTATTTTGGTGTTACCAGCATTATGAACATGTTTTCCACCTTCCGGAAAAATCAACAGTTTGCCAGGAACTAACTACGACCATTCCTGGCAAGCGGCAACCACATTTGACCATTCTAGAAGTGATTGTTGAGTCTGCTCTGCTTCTGTTATTAACAAGCCTACTTTTACAATGTGCCAAATTATATACATTAAAGGGTGTCTATCTATTAAATTGGCCCCAATTTTTCTGTATAGTACAAGTTTTTCTATTTTGTAAAGCAGACATGTCCCCCTCTATCGACCCCACTTTGAACCGACCATTGTAACACGTTCTTCGGCTTTCTTCGCTCCATCTGTGTACTTGACCCCATCAGTGAATAAAGAAGTAAACCTACAACGTGGTGGGTTTTCCTTTTTGTTTTGGTTTCTATAAGCACAATTCATCAGTAGCTTCAATATTTTAGTTTAAGGAAGACTATATGGGCAGCAACTAGGTTGGAATTGGTATAGATAACACCTGAAAATCTTGAGCAGCCTTGTTTTGCGCATAACAGATAGTAAGAACGTTACAGACTTAGACTCATCCAAGAATCCTGGAGGATGTGTTATGAACTCTCGAACTTCCAACATCTGAATTCAGTCGTCAGGAAACTTGGGAGGAAGAATATACTCATTTTGGGACCTGGAGATTCGTTCCATGAATGAAACTTAGTTTCTGTTTGCTTCTTTTACAGAAAGAGAGGTTTCAGCTTCCGAAAAGGAAATCTATGGAGTAGTTTGGATGTGTAGCATGCCTAACTTTTGCTTTCCTGTAGTTTTAGTTTCCAAACAATGATTTTGGGTTTAAACACTCCCAACTCAAGACAAAGCCAGTCCAAAAACTAATCAATTCAGTATTAATCTATTCCACCAAAAGCACGCCAATGTGAAAGATCAAAAAGTCGGTAAAGGCAAGCTGGTGACCCTTTAATTCGACCCCGGAATTACAACATCAAAGTGAAACACGTTGGAAAAGTAATGTTGTTCTAACAGGGAAATCTAAGAAACCTGACAAAGTGAAACCCATGTGTGTTCCTGCTTTCCAACAAGCTGGCAACTACATGAGATTGCTGTTCATTGGTTATCCACGTCTCAAAGGGACCACAAACCTTCCTTCCCAAATCTTCACCCCCGATTCCTAAGATCAGAACTTTATGCTGTTTCACCGATATTGATGGATGCTATACTTCATCTTTGAAGCAACCAACCCCTTTTGATCTTAAAGGGCCTTGCAGTTGGCCATGTTAGTGCTATGCCGCTCCTTTTTCCATTTACCTCATCAATGGAATTGCTCTAGCGCTTATTCTGACTCCTGATCGAGCAGGCAAATCGGTATTGCTTGGATAGAGAGGTCATTTTCAACTTCCAAGAACTCACATGAAAATAAAAAGTAAAAGAAATGCAAGTTGTGATAATGGACTAAGCGTACATTACATTACACCGAAGAAGAAGCATTACATTGAAGATCAGAAATGGGATCGCCCTTTATTAGGGTGACTTTTCTTACACTAAAAGTATTAAAAAAGAAGATAGGCCTTTATTTCACAGTATAATTATATATATATATATATATATATCAATACAAGCTTCTTATTATTCTCTCTTTTTTTTTGGCAAGCTCAGAGGCAACATCATCAAGGGGGATTATATCTCCGGTTCCGATCATGATGTTCTTATCCTGTTCCATTAAATCTTATTTACATATTTATGTGAACTTCGCATAAATGTATGGATGAGATTTAATAGAACATGGGAGGAACAGAATAACTAGAACAGAGGATTTGATGTGTCATCAAGCTTGATCAGAAAGCCACACTGCATATATAACCTTTTAATATTTTTCGAGTGCATATATTTTTAGATATTTCATTTAGGAGGTGTTTGGCAAACAGTTTATCAACTGTTTTTAAACTTATTGACTAAAAGTTAACTGTTTGACCATCTTAAAAAACAATTGATGTGTTTGGTGAATAATTTATGGTTAGCTTATTTAATTCCAATAAGTTGATTTCTAAAAGTTCCATAAGAGGAGCTTTTTGGATAATAAGCCAAAAATTAATAGGTAAAAAACCAATTATACCATCTTTTCATAATTTTTGAATTATGGTTTATATTGTATATGAGTCATACTATAATTATAGATATTTTAATTTATTAAGTAACAAAATTTATACATATTATATAAAAAATACTAATATGATATAGCTCGCTGCATCATTCATATTAATAGAAAATTTAACGTTGAATTATTATTATTATTATTATGTTTTTTATTAGATTTATAAACTTAGTTTTTTTTGTAAAATTAAATATCTGAAATATAAATTCTT
>JANVCQ010000002.1:1228792-1260810 GCA_025531925.1 Erythroxylum plowmanianum
GTTAGATATATTTTTATTTATGTTTTATATGGTTTAAAATTATATAATAATTAATATATTATGCTTTGCATATTGTGTAATATATTTTAAATAATATTTATATGCATAAATAATTTTATTACAAAATAAAATATAGTTAAAATTAAAAGTATTTTTTATTTTTATATTATCAAATAGTCTATTGTATGAAGTTCTTTCAAAAAAGCTATTTTTAAAATGACAACTAAACAGTTAACTGGCTTCTTAGAAAAGTTCTTTTTAGAAAAGCTCTACTGTCTCTACTAATATAAACTCATTGAAACAAGCACTAAGCCTGAGTCCAAATTAGCTCCGCCTAAGTTTTTTATTTTTAATTAAAATATAAAAATAACATTAATTTGTTTATAATTGTCAAATCTCAACTTAAGTTGACCTTTAACAGTATAAACTTGAGCTTTGTTCGAGGCCGGATCAACTCAGAGCTTAATCCGTTGAATTTGAGCCAGATCGAGACGACCCGAATTCAAACGTCATCTCTAGTTAGCACATGACTAATTCCGCCTTTGATATCCATATGAAGCATATTCTTGTGGACTTAGGTCATTGTATGTTTTTTACTCCATGTTTAACCGTTTTAGAGCCATGGTAAAAAGCAAATGGCATACAAATTAAAGAGTTAGAAACTAAAGGAAGAGGGACAAAAAAGGAGAAGCTGGAAAGTAAAAAAAGACAAACAAAAAGCAAAAGACAGCATCATCATAGGAAGAGAAGAGCGCACAATTCCCCATGTGGGCTTCACTAATAATTATTTAATTAAATTTTTGTTGTTTGATTAATAAATTATTATTTGCTGCTCACATTCACTCCTCACTTCATCCACCTTTGCTTTCCCTTTTCTAACGCCGTTATAACGATCGCCCCCTCTTCTTTGCCGCCACACCAAACAGAACCCCCAACTCCGTCCTCCACGCCGTTACAGTCCCTCGCGTCGCATACAAAGCCTCCTCTTTGCTTCTTTTTAGCATCTCTCTCTCTCTCTCTCTCTCTGTGTGGCTCACTCGCTCTCTTCTCTCTCTTTCTCTCATGTCCGCTTCGTTTGAAGAATGGAATAAAAGCTTTCTCTGTAACTTCTCGTTTGGCTCTGGTGAATCCTATTACGGTGAGAACTCTTTTTTTTATAGGTTTGAATTTTGAAGTGTTTTTTTTTCAATTTTTGCCTTTGTTTATGGTTTCAGCTTTTTTTTTTTGGTTTGGTGAAGATACACTTCGACAAACCCTAGTTTCTATATGATTTGGATCTTGGAATATTCTTTTATGACTTGTCGCCCATTAATTCCTGTTTTTTTTGGGTGTAATCCGACTTTTTTAAAGCATGCGTCTGTATGTCGAAAAGTACGAGTGTTAAATTGTTCAAAACGTGAAATTCATTTGCGTGTACGAAGACTTACTGTATGGACCTGTGAATAGTATTTGTAAATTATGATCATGAAAGCCACCTTTGATGATTAGGAGGTACGGAGAAGTTTTTAGTCAGTTGAGGAATGTGGGATTAAAACACTCACTAGGGCATCTGGGTCATATCTATTTCTTAAGTGTTACTCGAACGATAGTGAAATCGAATTTGTCGGAGATTTAGAATAAGCTTCACGCTTATTGTTTATGACCTAGTTGTTGGAAATCTGTCTGAAGAATATTAGGGGTAGGGGCTTTCGTCTCATTCCGCAATTTTCTCTGCCCATAATGGGGTTATTATTGTTTTGCCTTGTCATGTAGCTTTCTATTGAAGTATGCAAGCATTTGTTTTTTTGTGCTTTTAATCCTTTACGATCTTATGTTATTACAAAGTGATTTTTTGGCCTTATCATAGATAGTAGAGATTCTTTTATGGATATAAATCCATTGTTGTTCTTCGTTTCTTTTCTGCGTATGCATGGTGAACTCATTTGCTTCCAAGGTTTTGTGAGTATATGGGGATACTTTTGGGGTTGGGTTGGGGTAAGAGGGAAGGGCGCCTTGTTAGTTGAATTTTCATATGTAATGAGCCATCAAATTCTTTTGTCTCCGATCATTTTGTGCTCTTTGATGTTTCATCAAATGGTGGTTAAGTCTATTGATTGGATGTGTTGTTTTCTTTCCTTCTGGATGATAAGGAATTGCAAAACCTCATGTAGAGATATGATCTGAGATTGGTTTTCATTATATGTTGGGACATATTGGGATATTCATTATGTATTCGTCACGAGCTTATTATTATTCTCTTACAGGGATCTCTAGATCTCTTTCGTACTTTCTTTGCTTGAGTTAGCTTGTCTCTGGGGTTAGATCGTCCTTGCATCCAAATAATCATGGGATCGGCTTGCTGTAAGGCGGCAAAAGATAAAGACTTCATCATTAGAAGTGAAAGTAACACTTTGAACAGGAATGCCAGATGTTCTCCATCATGGAGCTTCCGTTGGGAAAATCGAAGACGTGTAGCTGGTGAAGTTGAGGATGCTTCTTACCAAACTTCTCATCAGAACAGCAGATATCTTAGTGCAGAGATCAAAGAGCTAGTAGGTTCTGATCAGGATAATCATTTTGACGAGGGAAGTCTGCATGACAGTTTTGGAACTCCTTTCTCTGTGAAATCACCAGTCCATCAAGGAACAAGTCTGAATTTAACTAATCAATCTTCAGGTACATTATATGATCTCGTTTGTATATGATTCTAAAGCTTCACTTGATCTTCTGTCCTCAGTCCACCCCCAACGACCGGTTATTTTCTCAACTTGTTCTAGAAACTAGTGGCCGCCTGTTATTCAGATGGAAAACATGACTTGAGATATTTGATTCCATATTTGGGTTCATTAAGTCGTTCCAAGTGAAGCAGATAGGTTCTCATCCTCGAGACAATATAATAACAATAAAATCCAAAGTATTACAGGTTATAGCATGTCATATAATTCTTTTGCATCTGTTTTCAGGCTATGGTATGCCCAGAATTACTATGTTAACGCAGGAAAATTGTTGGGATCATATGATGATGTCATTTCCTTGGCATTCTTAATATATTTTGTTCTGCAGGTTTACAACTCACATTCAACACTTTCTTAAGCAGTGCATGATACTCTCTAGTAGTTTCTATTATATACTTCTGGCCAATGCATTGTGGGTTGCTGTGTCTGCCAGAAGTGCACTTCTTGCTGCTTCAAAAAATGGCCTTAGCCTTTTAGATGTAACCATTAGCATAGTCTGAAACTTTTATCCTCTAATTAATGCTTAATTTTGGTGTAAAAATTCCTGCTTCGCAGTGCAATTGTTCGTCAAAACATGGTCATCTGATTAACTTTGGTCCAGAGAATACTATTTGTAGGCACTACCTTACTAACTGAAGGATGTGAACTCCAAGACTACTGCACAAATATTCCTATTATAATTCTCATGAGACAAGTCTGCGATTCAGAGTTTTAATTGCTTTTCTCAGATAACCATCACTAACAAATTTGTGCAACGAAACAATGAAGGACCTTTGCATGTTAACTATTTGCTTCATATCATTTTGTTGTAAATTGGGATAAGGATTAAATTTTGCAACTTTGTTCGAAACCTTTTGTGTGGCGTACTTAATCATTCTTAACATTCTTGATGCAGATGTATCTCTGAGAAGCAATAACACTGTAGAGGTAAGTTTTGACCGGTTGAATTCCTGCCTTCCCTCTCCCCTGCCTAGGCTTTTTATTTTCTGTGCTGAATTAACTCGCTCTCTGAAACACACTCTCAGGTAAAGAGCTTGGCGGAATCGCTTGATGCCACTGAATTATCTTCATCAAAGCTTTCTTACACCATTCATTCTCCATTTCTAACTCCTGTTGCTGATTCTAACCATGGTCATCTGCTTCATCCCTACACAACTCCGTCGAGATGGCCTCGACGTTCACCTGGACATCGGCTATTCAGGCAGATTTCTGATAGTCGAATTCTAGGATTGAAGTCACCAAATAATTACTCATTATCTGAAGGAAGATCGTCACTTGGACCCTCCCTTGGTAGCCATAATCTAGTGATGGGTTCCCGTGGAGGTTCTTCTGATTGTTGGTCAATGCAAACCTTTTCTGAGCTTGTGGCATCTTCTCAAAGAGAGAGGTGGTCTTTTGACAGTGAACGCTTTAGCTTTGGCTTGGGCAAGATAGGTGGTGGAAGCAGCAGATTCTCATGTTCTCCCTCCCCAGATCTGCGCAATTGTGCAGCTTGCTCAAAGTCATTGAATGAGAAATCTTGGTGGCAGAACCCTGTGGTTTCGGTGCTTGTATGTGGTCATGCATACCATGCTGAGTGCCTTGAAATGATGACTCCAGAGATAGACAAATATGATCCATCTTGCCCAATGTGCACAGGAGGAGAGAAACAAATGTTAAAGATGTCCAAGAGGGCTTTAAGAACTGAAGCTGACCTAAAAGCAAAGTTTCATAAAATTTCAAGAAACCGTGTCGTTGACAGTTCTATTGACAGTGATTCTGATGATTTTTATCCAGAAAAGAATATCACACGAGACGGAGGCTCACCAAAGCTGGAATCTAGTTCAAGTGCAGGGAGGTCCTCTGTAAAGCCATTCTTGAGAAAGCACTTCTCATTTGGGTCCAGATGGAGTAGATCCTTTGCAGAGAAGGGTACCTCAAGGAAAAGAGGGTTTTGGGCAAGACATCACAAAGATTGACACTTTTATTAGTTGGATGTGAAATTTCTTAAGCTTGATTATCCTAGTGGTAATACCCGGGTTTCAGTAGTTCATCTGAAAGTCTATTCTATGTTTTCAAACTTATGCTGATTTCTTATCTGTTCTTCTAGTGCAAGCGGACTTCGCTTCACTTTCCACACAACCTTCTCATTTTGTCTAATATAAGGGAAAGATGAGGAAAGAAAGAAAAGAAACAAAACCTCAGGTAGCCCTCTCTTCCAGGCAAAGTTCTAGGTTAAGTATATTTTGATCCATCTGTTGTTAAAGCCATCAGTTCATGTGCTGCTACTATTGACAATACAACTTCAGGAATATAATCCACAATTTCTGGTACAAATGCATGCGTTGATTCCAGGTTAACTCACATTAGAATCCAATCTCAGGTCCTATCATTAATATATGTGTACATAATATCACGTTTCACAAGCTATCTAGGTATTATGTCTAAATTTGGTCAGTAACCTGATCCAGATCATTGAAATGGGTTTTCCATTTGATCAATAATGCTCAGCAGTCCTGATCTGTAACTTGGGTAAAGCAGCTTCACTCCTAATTCTCGTTTCATACGTGCATTGGAAACCCGTTTCTCGCCGCTTGAACTGAACTTCTCAGTAGAATATTCAGATATTTGACAGGATGTGCTTTGCTTTCCCGTGCCTGGCCATTTCTTCTGAATCAACTCCTCTGCAAACGCAAATACCTCCTCACGTGGTGCCGGATCATCATCCACAATATTGTAAGTTCTTCTGTAATAGGAAATTCAAGCAGATTTCGTACACACCAACTTTTTAGGTACCATAACTTCGTTTACACTATAAAGGACATTACTATGATACTCGAAAAATCGAACAATTGGTGAATTATGTTTGGAACAACCAAATGGGGTTCCGGCGAAAGCATACCCGGATCCCGGTATCTGGATGCTAGCCCTGAGTGCTTGGCAAATGTCCTCAACATGAATCCTAGACGTGTATTGCCTGGATGTCCTCAATTTCTGACCTTTGGACCAAGGTTTTCGCTTGATTATAGTGTCTACTGCGCTGCCAAATTTTGCTTGAAACTTCAGTTCTTGCAGACAAAAGTTCCAGACAGATAAGCATCAAGCAAATAACAATTACACTTGAGCCCCAATCACAAGATTGCTAATGCCAATTGAAGAATAGGAAAATTTGGCAGAAACGGCAAATCTGAAAAGATTTTCACACACGAGAAGAGAAGTCAGCACTAACCTTCGACCAGGGCCATAAATTCCTCCAAGTCTAAATACTTGCGTTGAGATTCCAAGACCATGACCCAAGCTCATCCATCCCTCTTCAGCAGCTAACCTTGACTTAGCCACATCACTTGTCGGACGTGTTTCGCAACTGCAAAAAGTTTTAAGGATCTAACTACTTCTGTCTGATGTCTGTCTGTAACATCACAAGTTTCATCCAAAATGTACTTACTCCTCGTCCACCCAGGCACCACCCCAAGCACCATAAACGCCTGCTCACAAGAAACAGTGCCAGAAGATCATTAATAACAATTGAGGGGTAAAAGATATGAATTCAAATGTGAATTAAGAAATTCTTTTTATCAAACTTGTCACTCTGCATAATGAATAGCAATAACTTAGTCCTCAAACACTTGAGCATGGCAATTTCACTGGAATTGGTTGAAAAGGCATTGACAAGTTAATAAACCATCATAATTTAACAATGGCTAAAACCATACGTACTGGTAGAAGAAAGATAACCAATCCACCGAACACTTGCATCCATTAGAACACCTCTCAAAAGTTCCTCATGCCTAAGAATCTGAAACAAAAGAAGATGAAAATACAGAACTCGGTGAGCAAACATTTAAGTAAACACAAAATTAACAGGGAAAGCAACCACTACCGGATCCCCAACACCCACAACAGGAGGCAGAGACACAAGGAGGTGTGTATAAGATTTCAACAAACTCAAAGGGCTCAATCTGCCAATGGAAACAGGTAGAATTCAGCATGTTCATGGTAGAAGAAACGCAATTTTGATTATTACAAAACGTTATAAGTAGTTCAGTGCAAGTAAAGCTGCTGACTTGGGCTCATTTGCATCGAAGAGGCAAACATCAAATCCTTTTTCTTCAAGTTCCTTCTTCTTTGTCAAGCTTGTGCAAGTCCCAAACACCGACCTTATAGTTAAATCATTCAATCATGGATCAATTAACTAGACAAACATCGATTTCATAGAGAAAAATTAGGAAAAAAAAACTAAGAACTACATTAAATAAAAGTTAGAAAATCACCAGTCTTCTTCCTTTCGAAGACTTTGAGCAAAGTATTGGCCGACGTAACCCATCCCGATAATGAACTTCCGATTCCGACATGCTGGTTCCGGATTGTTTAATTTCGTACGATCTAAACACTTCGGCGTTTGGTTTCGGTGCCTTGTAAGAGCCGAATTTGTCGGAAACCGAGAGGTTTGAAGTTGAACCGCGGGAATTTGGCATATCACCATCGATGAAGCTGTATGGAGGGTCTGGGTTATGGATTCCCTGTAACTTGGCATCGGGATGATTTGGGCTGAACTGAAATGGGCTTTTTAGTTCATTTAATTGTTCAAATTCAAGCCCAAATCCATAATAGGTTATGATCGGTTTTTATTCCAAATGAATTTATATTATTTTTTATTAATTTTAAGCATGTAAAAATTAATAAATAATTAAATACACAACAAAATTTCTTAAAAATATTAATTCATAAAAAACTAAAAAATATTAAAAAATTATTTCCTTAACATTTTACTAAATATTATCTTTAAGCATGACAATGGCCGAGCTGGGACAAGCCTAATTCCTACTTGCCCCTTAATGCAGGAGCTTTAGCTTGATCTAACTCGACTTAGCTTGAGTTTTTTTTTTCAAAACGACATCATTTATTATTACTTGTTGGTTTTCGGCTTGACCCGAAATTTAAAAGAAAAATAAAGCCTGATATTTTGTCAACTCGGGCCTGGCCCAATCCCTATTGTGGTACCTAATTATCTTGTCAATATAACCTTAAGCCATCCATATACGCACAAGTTAGATGTATGGAAATCATTGCTACTCTAAACAAGATAAATCCAATTTTGTTTTGGTATAAAACAATATCTAAGAGATTTGAAGAAGATTTTTGTTAGAAGACACGAAAACTTAAACTCTTACGAAAATACTAAACAAAACCAAACTAATTTAGATTAATATAATACAGAAGAATTAGAACACTTCATCATCATCATTACTCAGTCTGAAATTTTGCAATGAAACGAGATTTAGAGAAATCTCATATTACGCAGCCTTGTCCTTATATTATAGAAAAGCTGTTTTCTATAAACTCATATGCAAATGAGACAATATAAAAATGATGTAATTTACAGGAAAAAAACAAAGATAAACTAGCAAAGGAAATTTCTATGCCTCATCGGTGGATTACCAAATCAATAAATATAAATTTAGCAGTTACGTCAATTATTATTATCAGTAAATGAGGTAGAAGGCAATAGTGGCCAAACCTCCACCTAACAACCATAAAATAAATTTAATGAAACTCAACTACTAAATACAAGAACCAGCTTCCTTGGCATTTCAGGTTTCAAATGTAACAAGTGCCTCACAACCAGAATGTACCTTCCACATGCTTAGCAGTTTGTAGGGAAGGGTGATTTTGTGGTACTTAATCATCACCCTGAAAAGGGTTTTGTTTTGGTCTGTCTGAGGTTTAGAATTGCAAGAAAATGGAGAAGTTTGTGGTTGACATCATTGTATATGGAGTTGTTTCCTGGACAACGTTGTTCTTGTTCTTCAGGAAACTGTTACCTAAACGTAGTTTCGAGTTCTGTAATCGTCTAGTGTCTACAGTTCATGCGACTCTGGCAGTGACGTTGGCTACTCTAACTGTCCAAGATTGGAGGTGCCCAGTTTGTCCTTTGGCTTCCAAATCTTCACCAAGTCAGGTACGTAGTTAGACTTCTACTGGGTTTGGTTTGTTTGATCTATCTGTGGCTCGAGAACAAATCTGAGTACAGTTGTTGGTGTCCTGAGAAGATGCGAGTACTGGCAGTGAGTGTTTCGTACCTGATATATGACATGATGTGTTGCTTCTTCGACAAGAGATTTGATCTGGACAACACTGTTCACCATTTGGTGAGCATTGTGGGAATTGGAGCTGGTCTTGCTTATCAGAAGGTAACCCATTTCTCAAAACTTCTCCTCCTTTCATTTGTTTTTCCAGGTCAAGTGATCCACCCGAAACTTCGAAAACTTTTTATCTGCAACTTCTTAAGAGTCCATATAATATATTTCAGTTCACTGATGACCGATACAATCTACAGACATATTTAGATTTCTTTAAAATTTTTGCTTGCAAGCTGAAGCTATTACCGCTTGCAGTGTGGACCAGAAATGGTAGCAGCTTTATGGATAACCGAGCTCTCGAGCCCTTTCCTCCATTTAAGGGAACTTCTCAAGGAACTTGGTTACAGAGACACTGAACTTAATTTAGCAGCTGATGTGAGTTCTATGCAGCTCCTGTTTCTAAGTCGAGAAAGTGAAATTCTGGAGATTAATCCACAAGTTTCTGATGTGGTCTTTTGCTGTGACACAGATTTTATTTGCAGCTATATTCTCATTTGCAAGAATGGTGGGAGGACCTTACCTTACCTATGTTACTCTGACTGCCCAAAATCCTGTCATTATTAAGGTACTCACTTGACCTCAGTTAATGAAAATTATGCTGTTAATTTTATGGATTAGGAACGTAATTATGTAATTGGATCAGGCAACAGCACTGGGACTGCAGCTAGTGAGTGCTTTCTGGTTTTACAAGATTGTGAGAATGGTGAAGTACAAGCTTCAAAAGTGGAGTGGCACTAAAAAAGTTAGATATACTGTGAAAACGAATTAGATCCAGGTTGAAAGTAATTGTCAGGATTGTAAAGAGACGATCTTTCATTGATAACAATATGGATGTGTTGATAATTTTGCTTTCATTTTCCACCTCTACACATGGCCCAACTCGAAATTTAATTAATTCACGTCAAAGTTCAAACAGTGCCTTGGTTTTGTTATGTCTACCCTGTCCTGAGCGCTTGAACATGGGGCCCTGGAATTAGAAAATGAATTTACAAGCAGGATCTGTTCTCTCCCTCAGTGTCAGATTTACAAGCCTAGGCAAATGGGTTTTTTTAAAGAAAAAAATGAATGGCTAGTGCAACAAGAACTCCCATTTTATGCCTAGTAGTTCCTTGTGATACAGGGATCTAACAAAAGCGTGAGGTTTAAGGGTCAAATTCTATTGAGTTTTTGAAGACTCTGACTTCTCCAATACTTCCTTCAAGACCACAGCAATCCTCTGGGACATATGGTGTTCCAAGAATCTATCTTTGGTTCTTTCATACCCTTTCTTTCCCATTGTAAGCCTTCTTTCAACGTGTGTGGCTAATCTCACTATGTTGTTTGCAAGTGGTGTTACCCCATCTTTCCCAGCAGGATGCAACAGACCTGTTGTTCCATTCACTACAATCTCCATTGATCCTCCAGCTGCTGTGCCCTGAAATGTTGCACGTTTTCTGAGCTATAAAGAAGAAACCCGATACAGAATTCTACTGCATATGAGGAGTAAGTTGTGGTGCCCTGAACAAGTATTCATGTCTAGCCAATGATATATAACTGGTAAAGCACAAAGAATTGATCAAATAAAATGATCCAAGTCCCATGTCATTGCTCCCATTGAACCAAAAGAAAACACATTAATGTAGGGTAAATACATCTCTGACTTGAAGGCAAGACGTTATTGATGTAATTAGATTGCAAAACTGATTCTTGCTTAGCTTGAAAAGTTCATTGTCTATATGGAAGCAAACAAGAAGAACCTTTTTTATATACAGAATAGCTTACCAATACAGGAAGCTGAAATGCCATAGCTTCAATTGTTATCCTTCCAAAGCACTCCCCCCGGGCCTGCACATAAATCACAAGTTCTAATCTTCCAAAGTAAAGGCACGAAAAACTTTAATGCATGGATTACAGTAGCAAGAAACTAACGGGGAGAATAGCAGGACCCTGACTGTTGCCAAACTTTGTTACTTCACTAAATATAACCCAGGATGTCTAAGCCAATAATGAACTTTCACATAATCACCTTGATTTATTTTCCTTTAATACCACACTATATGTGCGATAACAGACGTTATACGAAAAAAATGTCAATTAAGCCTCGATAGATGCAAGTTTCCAGTCCTAAACTATCTCGACAAATATGGTTTGCTGAATAACATGGTACACAAGTCTAGTCCGTACCAAATTTGAATCTAAATGTCTTCGAGCAATGAATTGATACTGTTGTGTTTGAAAAGGAGCCTAGCCTAGCCTCAAGGTAATCTTCTGTTCACTCATGATCTCTTGGAGTTAAGAGTGAAACGGGAAAGCCATGAAGGTTTGTTAAGAACACAATGTCAACAACGCTCTTCAAATGGAACAAAAGAATACGTTTGTTTCTCCACAGAAGACTCCTCCATCAAAGTAAAAGGAAACTCATGTTCCTTCTCAACTAAAATTTAGTACCTTTTCTCAATCGGTAGACAAAGATTGCCCCACGCTTTCTCATAGAATATATTTTCAAGCAAAATATGACAGTTTATTGATTTCCAAACAGGAAACTGAATCAAGAGTTTGAACCTGAGAGTTCTGAACAAGAACATCGATAGAAGCCAAATATGGAGCCACTGTCAGGGTTTTGTTAATGAAGTGAACACGATCCTGAATCTTGTTATCCACAACAAACTTACGTAACTCCATTTCAAACTTTGTTTGAGCATTCACATCACTTCCAACAATTACGGCATGAATTGATGGCACCACCAGTTTCTTTTCTTGGATTAGTTGCAGACTCTCCTTAAAAGCACGAAGAAAAAGATCCTGACCCTTTCCGCGTGAAACACCTGCATCAAAATAACGCCTAGAACTTACTAGAATGAAACCTGTGATTAGTGTAAAACTAGAACTCTTCTATAAAAGTTGGATTTTTAAGGTGGCAACATTCTACAACAGATTGCACTGTATAGCCTAGTAAAACTACGATAATGAAGAACATACTATTTATGATGGCAAAGAGTATATCGTCATCATGGACTCCCAGAGACTCACGAACATGTTCACGGAGAACCCTTTTGGCGACACCATCTTCAGCCACTTCCATTAAATCCTTGCTATTTCCAAGGTGTACCACATATGTTTTAGGCATCTTAATCCTGGAAATGAAAAGGTTATAACAATGAGCTTAGATGGAACAAAAACTAAATCAACCTCTACACCAGAGAAAACTAAGAACCATACCCTAAGTGATGCTGTGTCCTGTTTTTCCAGTATTCTGTTGTTGCATGCGAATCAATCATGGCACCTGCAACAAAAGGGAGGTGTTTAACATACTCTAGCTTGAAATAATGCCCTCTCATTTCGTGAATCCACCACAGAACCTTTGGAAGAACTTCCTCAACTTTGTCTTTCAATACACCATCAAGCCACTTTCCAGTAACAGCAGTATTCAAAACCACCAAATTAGCATTAAGAGCCGTCTCAATAGCTTTCTGACCTTTTGCAGAGAAGACCTAACAATGTACAAATCCCGCTATAAGGAAACTGTCAGAAACCAAACAACAACAGGTAATTCAGACGATCTTAATAGAACTGCATTAACAGAAAGTTCTCATCTTTCATGATAGATTTTGTCTTTTCGGTTAATTTGACCTATAAAATCATAACTCGAATGAAAATAAAAATCACCTGTACACCTCTGTCAAACAATTTGCGCTCCAAACTGTAAACGACCTCATCAGGATCGGCAGGTTTCTGGTTAGTGATCCAAACGACTTGCGAACCAGCTCCTCTAAGCAAAAACGCCAGCTCCATCAACAACAAAGGTCCACCTACTCATATTTTCCCAAAACTCACTCATATAACTGTTCTCGGGAAACAAACGGAAAACAAAAGCAAAAGAAAACCCAGAATCCCAATTACAGTATACCGGAAAGTGACAGCTCGTGAGAGATCAAAAGAACGAGCTTTGACTTCATGAAAGCGAGAGGGTTTGGGCCGCCATTTACGGTAGAAGAGCGAATCGGGACTTGCGTGTCCTGGGTTGCTTCACCGAAACGATTGCTAGTTGTTGTTATGGAGTCGCATGAGTCGAATGCTGATCTCATGAACAACACCATTAGAGTTGATAGAGCGAACAATGCGATTATCATGAGTAGCCATACGTTCTTTTGCATTGTTCCCTTCCTTCGAACTTGCTGTTAGCTACCAGTGGTTGATCTTGGTTTGGTTTCGATGTTTTAATGGCTAATGACTTTCGAGACATGACATGACGTGAATGTTGGGCTGGGCTGTACCTTGTACTTTGGGCCTAATCGTTCGTCAATGGAAAAAGATTCAACTTAATATTTTAATATAAATTCAGTTAATAGATTAAATTCTATTCTCCACCAAATAAACTTGTAATTTGTAATTTATAATTAGCCTTTCTTCATAGGATGGTATACAATTATTAAAATTAAAATTAAAATATTAAATAATATATCAAAATATAATAATTTTATTATCTAATTAAATTTTAAGTTGTCAAGTTTTAATAAAATTTTAAAAATTAAGTTAAAAATTCTTGTTTATTTTTTAAAAATTTAGAATTTTATAAAATTAAAATCAAAACAAGATTAATATTAATAAAAAAGATTAAAGTTGCATTTTTAATTTCAATATTTACAACAAATTATATAACAAACCTTAATGTTTCGAAATATTCAAGTCGAGCCTTAACGTTTTCAAATATTCAAAATAGTTTAAGTGCATGAAAAATTTGACCATATTAATTTTCTTTCTATTAAATGCCATGTCAATATTGATGTGATATTATTTTTATTTTTTAGTAAAAAGTATAATCTACTTTTTGAAATGTATAAACAGTGGCCCCGTTATGTGAAATTCACTTTTTAATTAATTTTAAAAAATTAGTTATAGGAAAATGAGGTATACTTTTTATTTAAAAATATAAAAAATTATGTCATATCAACATTGACCTAACATTTAATTGAAAATCTCGTCAAATTTTCTGTCTATTTAGTATCTTTTTTAAACGTTTTGAAAATTTTATGATTGAATTTGAACGTTTCAAAACGTTAAAGTTCAAGTTGTATTATATTATAAACGATGAGGTTTAAAATACACTTTTAACTTAATAAAAAAAGATTATAGACATTATAAGATGAGTTAAAAAAATCTTTGGATGAATTATTAAAATGGAATTATTTTCATTAATTCAGCCTACATATTATTTTAACTAATTATTAAATGAAATGGCCAACTTCATAAGTTTGATAAGATCTAAAATGAGTCCGTTACTAGGAAAAAATTGAATCAAGTCATTAACATGGTCTTTTCAAAAAATTTACAAATTAATTTTAAATATAAATTATGTGAATATATATATATATATATATATTTTTTATTTATAATTTGAATTTAGAGATTTAAATTTAGATAAAAAAAGAGATAAGTAGCAACATTGCAATTAACATTCAAATATGGAAGCCATAATAGGTTAGATCATAACTAAAGAGATAAAACACACTTAAAGTTCAGTTGACACTCCTACAATTCTTCCTAACATCATAACTAAAGAGATAAAGCACACTTAAAGTTCAGTTAACACTCCTACAATTCTTCCTAACAACACCTTGAAGGCCAGTTAGAGGACTAATGCTTCCCATCTTAATCATGGATTTAGCAAATTGGTCGAAGAACATCCCTTCGTCCTCAGCGTATTTCTTTACCAAGTCCATAGTTTCCCCTACGTTCCCCGTGTAGAGAACTTCATCAGAAGTGAGAAGCCCTTTGCCCCACAGAATGAGCTTAAAGTAGGCATTGTCAAAGCTTGCAGGAGATGCAAAGTCCAAGGGAGATAGGTTATTGTCACCACCTGATGTTGGACACACAGACTTCAATCCGGCGTAGTAGGTTTTATCAAGGGTTTGGTCAGGTTGGTTGTTTCCATTCTGGTTGTATAGCCTCTGCTTGAAGGTCGTGCACCTCGCAACCCCAATTGTATGTCCTCCTTCATGTGATGATCATCCATGTTCAAGTTGATGAATATGGTGCATGGAAAGTTTACAAGAAAGGAATAGTTTAAACTAACCAGAGAGTGCGACGAGGTCAGTTTCGTCGAGACCTTGACGCTTGAAAAGCGTTATCAGGTTTTGGACGGTGGAGTTTGGCGGTGGAATATTGCTGTTTGCGGTAGCGATACTCGCCGTCTGTGAGTCTCTTCTTCCTAATGGGAGGATCCAATTTGGGCCACCAGACTGTGTATATATGTATGTGTGTGTATGTGCATGAGCATGACCAGCATTAGTACAAGAGCTCAAAAGTGTAAAAATGGCGTATGTATGTAGCTCACCAGGAGAGTGGAGTCACGAGCTGCTAGAGCTAGAACGTCTGCACAAGAAACAGTTTCTGGGCATGCTTCTTCTAACTTAGACTTGATCTCATCGATTATTTCAAATCCTCTCAGAGAGTTCTTGTTCGGTAATGCATTCTTTTCACTCACTACTGTTGCACTATCATCCAATAACACTGATGCATCGCAGCCCTGTAGAGAATGCAGTGCACGTTGGTGAAACAAACCTAAAACTCATAAAAATATGGAAGAGGAAGATTAGTTTAAACCTGCACAAAGCAGTCATGGAAATGAAGCCTGAGCAAAGATGCAGCAACTCTTGGATCCTTGACAATAGCTTGTTTGAGCACTGAAATTACAATGTCATCAACCTGAGGGCAGGAGAACTGATAAAATTCAGGAAACAGAACAGAAACTGCACCACCAAAAGGTCCATTGGAACCACCCCAGCCAAAGAATCCAGGGTGAGCTATGGAGATTGTGAATGAGAGGACAAGCACAATATTGGCAATGAAACTAGAAGCAATGCTCTTGGAGAACGCCATTTGTTGATAGGATAGGAGCAACTGAGGCAGGCACTTCAGGTATATTATATATGCACCAGAAAAGATTCAAAACCAACCACTCTGCTCGCCAGAAACCTTCTAAGCATCCAATACAGATTAGTTATGACCAAGTCTTCTTGCTTTTTGCCACTTCAGGCGTACAAACAGTGTTCACATGCACGAGCCATGTGGATGTTTGTTGAATTTGGTTGCTACGAGTGTTTCAGGTACTACCTGCTCCAAGGCCTTATTTTGAGTTTCATCCATCTGCACACTTCAAGTTAGAGTTGTCTGATTCAATCTAACTTGAACTCAAGTATTCAAATCCGGTTTCGCCTATAGCCATCCCTACCCCAACTTATTCTCCTGATAAATTTGAAAAATATTTACATTTTGCTAGAGAAATTACATCAATGTTTGATCACGCCAGTAAAACTGAAATAGCTAAAATGGTACTTCACATTCGTTTTGCTTATAAAGGATATATTAACCTTGTCAAGACAAATTGACAGACCATGGTCTTTCTTTTTTTTTTTTATTTTATTTTATAGCTAATTGAAATGTTCCACCTAATCAGAGCAATTCAGCAACAACCCCATTACGAGAACAGCTTTACATCAGAGCATTTCATATAGAAAATAGTTAAGTACTGCCTGCGAATTCATAAGCTTGAAGAGTCAAATACCAAACTCATCCAATGATCAAGACAAACTTACATAGATGTTTCTTGTCATGATCGAATAAGCCTCTCCAGAAACCAATCTTTAACAGGTTGAACCTAACAAGAAGGGAACTAATTATCATATATTCTATAATCATATTCCATAAATTGTCCTCCAACAAAATTTCTAGAAAGATATGAAAAGACTACAAATTCGTTTAACCATAAGATGATGGCAGTCAGATCTATCACGCTTTGGATAATGCAGAAAACTTGGTATAATTTGTACAAAAAGCCTTAAAGCATATGTACAACTACATGATAAGCTGCCATCGCCCTCCTCTCCTTCCCTCTCAATACAAAGCTTCCGATGAATAGTTTATTGGCTTGTTATGTACTATACAAATAAATGAGAAATGGCGCAGCAGCTTATGGCTTTAGAGAATTGCTCATGGAAGCTGAGTGTTAAGATTTACACAGCTGCCTCAAAGGAGTCAGCAGCCTTGCAAAGCGAAGGGGGACATGAGCTCTGACCACCGTCCCATTTGCCATGTATTCCTACTCAAAATGACAAAACCAATGGAAAATATGTGGTCAAAAATCAAGTCTCTCTCGAATATAAGGAGAAAGAAAATAACGTATCAAAAATACTCACAGTTTTATCTACCACTCCAACCTTATGTATGGTGCTGAGAAGCTCTCCTTTATCAAATGGGATCAAAGCCTCCACCCATACCATGGACTCCTGTATACAGTAGTATGAAGCAATCATGAATGAATAAAAGGTATATGCTTGACAAAGTGGAAATGTCGATGCCAACTGAAAACCTTCAATTTTTCCTGAACTGCATTGCAGAATTCTTGTAAGCCATCACCAGTCAAAGCAGACACACAAACTGTATCTCCTCTTCTCTCAGCCTCCAGCTTCAAGTTTTGAGGATCACTAACCCTATCAACCTGCCATCGAACAGCAGCAGACACGCATCAAAACAATAGCAACTCAGCGAAAGTACACAATTTAAAACTTGTTTCAAGCGGTAAATCCTTATGATTACCCCTAAAGCTCAACTTCACAGGTGGGTAATTGTTAACCCATATGTTTGGTATTTAAAGTTCAGATGAATGTTGCAAACTACTTATTGTCGACAACAAAAAGATACTTCTATAACCTAAGACAGCTAGTATATATATTAAAAATGAATTAAAGAGAATGGTTCACTCAAAAGGTACAGATCAATGATATCATGCCTTGTTCCAAACCATCATTTTTGGAATTGACGACACGTCTAGTTCCAAGAGAACTTTGTCCACTGCATCTATCTGTTGCTGTGCCAGTGGATGGCTGAACATAATAATGCAGAGACATAAGATGGCCAACAAACATCTTGAGTAATTTCTTCAAATGATGATAATAATATACCTGATGTCTACCACATGCACCAGAAGTGATGACTCAGTTATTTCCTCTAATGTGGCTCTGAACGC
This sequence comes from Erythroxylum plowmanianum, assembly GCA_025531925.1. Classification (NCBI taxonomy): domain Eukaryota; kingdom Viridiplantae; phylum Streptophyta; class Magnoliopsida; order Malpighiales; family Erythroxylaceae; genus Erythroxylum; species Erythroxylum plowmanianum. The sequence goes on from JANVCQ010000002.1 coordinate 1,246,630, forward strand.
AGCAACCTGTGCAAAACACTCAGAATTGAAACAAAACTTGCAGTATTTTATCCCAGGATCAACTTTTACAGGTTAATTTCCATTCTGAACCTCAGGAATATGAGTAATTCAGTATCCCAGTTCATTAAAACACGACATGAAAGGTGAACATGGAAATTCACATCCAAGTTGTAGGGTCCTCACCAGTGTAGTTGGCAACTTTTGAATAAAGCCAACAGTATCTGTGAGAAGAAATTCGCTCCCATTCTTCATCTAGAAACAAAAAAATAATTGTAATGTTACCAGTAGCTTTAGCATGCAAACTCGTGAAAGAAATTTTTTGAAGCATATATTATTCAACGATAAAATGACCATGAAAAATCTAATGACTAGCTTACCAAGACAAAAGTATAAAATGCATCGGTTATAAAATGAAGAAAGACATCTAATAAGGCCAATAAGCTAAGGAGTTAGGTCTGCAAGTGCACAACTAAGCATAAATGTGTTCTTGCACACATTATCATGAGTCTTTTCAATAATTTCTCTTTGACGAATTTTTCTAATCTAATGGACTAACCTGAACCCTTCTTGTAGTTGGATCAAGGGTTGCAAATAACTGATCCTCGGCAAGAACATCAGCTCCAGTCAATTGGTTTAAAAGAGTACTCTTTCCAGCATTTGTATAACCAACCTAAAAATTGGGGTATACATGGCATACCTCAATCTCAATAACCAGAAATTTATTGAGCAGATAATAGAATAAAAGTTTTCTACTTACCAAGGATACAACAGGAACAGGTACAGAGACACGCCTGTTACGATACTGCTTCCTGTGCTTTCTGACAGATTCTAACTCTTTTTTCAAGATACCAATCTAGAAAGACGAATGAGTTGGAAATTCCAGTTAAATTTAAATTTCAATAATGACCTAGTCAAGGCTAGAAAATGAACAAGGAGCCCATAAAACATAGAATAGGGAAGTTCCTGAAGGAGATTAATCACCTTAACTATTAAAAGTTGCAAAAGAAATAGAGATCATTTGAATAGAAATTTTCATTTGTAAAGTGTACATACTTGTGTACGTAAGATACGCTTGTCAACTTCAATTTGCTTCTCACCCATACCCTTCACCTGTCCTCCTGCTTGGCGTTCAAGGTGAGTCCACATTTTGGTTAGTCGAGGCAACTGGTACTCCATTTGTGCCAATGCAACCTAAAAATATTAATAATCATCAGCATTAAAGACCATCTTTTGCCAAATAGTTATTACACCCGACAATAGCCTTCAAGCTCAGAATCAAACTTGAATAACTTGACCTATAAAGTATTAATATGTCCAATTAGCTATACCAAACAACAAATATACACGCAAAAGTGCTGCAGTGGCATTCTTTAACGTATAGAACAGAAAATAAGTGATGTACAAAACATAACTATCTTGCCTGTAATGATGCCTCATGGGTGGCAGCTCGCTGGTTAAAAATATCAAGGATAAGGGCAGTTCTATCACAAACTCTCACCTCCCCACCAAAAATCTTTTCCAAATTACGCAATTGCCTAAGCACATTATCACATACCGAAAACCAATCAAAATGAGCAATAATGAGAAAGAAGCAAAAGTTGGATTGAGTGTTACCCAGCAGAAAGCTCATCATCAAAAATGACAGTTTCAACACCAAGCGCATGTATTGCACTCTTAATTTCAGCAACCTTGCCAGACCCAAAATACGTTCTAGGGTTTGGAGAATTCAATCTGCAAAAACAAGAAAAAAACGATTAACCACTAGTCTAAATTATACTAAAAAGACTAGAACAAGAACAAGTACATGATACTCACTTTTGATAAGTAGAACCAACAACCAATAGTCCAGCAGTATCAGCGAGCTGAGACAATTCCTTGAGCGACTCCTCGATTGCAAAGCCAACCTCATTCACCGTTTCACCTTTGCGCTCAACACCCACTAGGTACGCTTTCTCTTCCAAAACCTCTCTTCCATTTCGAAGCTTGTAACGGCTCTCGAAACTTCTATCTTCTTCTACTGGAATCTTCTTTGTCTTCTTCTTATCAACGGAGCTTGCCGCTCCATTGACGAGTTCGTGGAGGTGCTCTTGCTTTTCATCCTTGGTCTCGATTACCTGTAAGTCGTCGTCTTGGGAGGACACAACTTCAAGGCCTTCCGGGAGAACTCCGAGCCTGGTTTTGTTGTCAGCAACGGAGACCTTGGGTAATTTGAGAGTTTGCGTCCATGAAAGATAAGGCTTGTAAAGAGTTGAAGCGGTTGAGAATCGAGGAAGAGAGCAAGAAGAGCACCATAACATCGTCACTCTTCTTTGATTCCTTCACAGTCCACTCCAATACCTTCAGCTTACTTTAGCATTCTGGAGATATGGAAAATATCAGACAATACTACGTCGTGTGAGGGATGTTTGAAATCCAACGAGTCTTCAACACGTGGAACATCCCGATTAGATCTTTTTTCTTGTGAATATCCGACCAGATATGCCACAGATTGACCCAATCGATTTGAGTTACCTTGTCCGTACAAACTCTCGCACGAACACTAATCGGCCACTGTACACAAACTCGCGGGATTGCTGATACGACGAGTACCTTCAATGGCGATAGCCATTTCGTGGCGGTCTAAACTTGCCAACTACCACTTACCTTCGCAAACCAAGCTTATGCCTTTTGTAAACCCAATTTCTGTTTCACCTAGACGATGCTTCTCTTCCCACTCTCAAGTTTCCCCAGAATTCCCCGTGCTGATTTCTGAAGAATCGTCCAAGCGTGTAAGCTTAAGCTTTCTCTTCTATTTTATGGACAAGATTGCTTCTTTAATTCTCAGTACAATTTTATTTGCTTCGACCCAACTGGGTTTGCTTGGTATTTATTCGTTGTTTACTTGTATTTACTGTTTCAGATTGTTCTTGCAGGGTGTACTGAAACCTGGGTTGTACTTAGTAGGAACCCCAATTGGAAATCTTGAAGATATTACTTTCAGGTATCGACCTCCCCTCAGTCCCTCACCTTGAATTAGAAAATTCACAATGTATATAACCCGTTAAGTTAGATATAGAATGAAAGGAACAGAGAGTCGTATCTGAGTGCATGGGGACTGTGTCTTTGTTCTGGTTTTTCTGTGGCTGTTACAATTTGGGATTTCGAGGTAAGGATGGCAGTTGGTCATTTTGGTGATCGCACAACTTGTTTTGTAACTGTGAATTTCCCTCGTGTAGGGCTCTACGAGTCTTAAAATCTGCTGACGTGATACTTTCAGAAGATACAAGGCATTCGGGGAAGCTGCTCCAGTACTATAACATTAGAACCCCACTTGTGAGTTTGTTGAAAGCTTTTTAGTTTTGAATCTTTTGTTCAACTTTTTTTTTCCCAATGAGTTTTGATCCATTCTAATGGTGTGATTTAGATTTTCAGCTGAGTTATCACAAGTTCAACGAATCTCAAAGGGAACAAACAGTTTTAAAGAGGTTAAAACAGGGTGAGATTGTCGCACTTGTCAGTGATGCAGGCACACCCGGCATTAGTGATCCTGGTGCAGAACTGGTAAGTATGTTCTTTTTTCGCTTTGGAGGAAAAAAGGAGAAACTATTTGAAAACATGTATTGAGGTCCTTGTAGATGTATTGTTTAAGTTGGTTATGATTTATGTGTCTTGAACATAGGCAAAGTTGTGTGTGGCTGAACATATTCCTGTCATTCCTATACCTGGGCCATGCGCGGTAGTAGCAGCTCTTTCTGCCTCAGGCTTGGCCACCGATGAGTTCACATTTGGTAAATACTTGTGTTGGCGTTAGCCGGCAATGTCATGTTGGTCCTGATTCATAATAATACTGCAGTTGGATTTCTTCCAAAGCATGCTGGAACCAGGAGAGAGAGGTTGACCGCCTCTGCAAGTGAACAAAGAACCCAAATATTCTATGTTCCTCCTCATAAGCTTTCTCAATTCCTTGAAGAAACTTCATCAGTCTTTGGTGACTCGAGGTAAATAGCATTTTTATTGTTTGATGGACAACACTGATACAGGTCTACTCATTATGGTGAAAGTGGAGAATATGGATTAAAGCCTACTAGCAGTGATTCTCCTCATATTATAGAACATGTTATATTGGAGTAATAACTCTATATGGTGTTAGATGAATCAGCATTTTTAAGCGTCTGGTCCAACTGGTCATAAATCTAGTAAAATTGCTTTTGCATGTTAAAATAGTCCTTCCATGCCGTCTTTTCAAAAAGCGTTAGAGACCTTATGTCAGGAAGTGACAGTTTATTTGAATGCTTTGCAGGCCTTGTGTGATGGCTCGGGAGTTAACAAAAGTGCACGAAGAGGTAGTTTCATGGTGTTCTTTCTACTGTTTTACTCCTAACAATGTTAAAACTGGGATAACATTTTAATAAAGAGACAAGAATTTGGTCTAGTATACATCTTTTCTGACTGATGAACATTTTATTTATGCTAACAAGTTTTGGCGGGGTACTCTCGGAGAAGCAAAAGAAGCATTTTCAAATCACCAACCAAAGGGAGAGATTACAATGTTAATTCAAGGCAAGGCAGATACTGTAATTGAAACTCCATCAGAGAGTCAGCTCGAGCACAAACTGGGAGACCTGATTTCCAGTGGGCATAGTTTATCAATGGTAACACTCTCTTTGATCAGTGTTCATTAACATTGCATGGATGATTATATGGCTTTAATCATGCTAAATGCGTCGGATTTTGTTTGTGAGAATTCAACTGGTTTCAATCTCTTAAGAGACATCTGATTTAAAAATGAGAGTCGCATCACAACCATAGTTAACAATACAAACCTTCTACTTCTGCAGACCTACTTTTGGTATGTTTTACGGTAGCAATAACCATATCTTTCACATTTGAACCATACTAGTTTATACTTCAAGATTTGAGGGAGGGATTAAACGCTGGCTTGCATAATTGTTTTTTCAGGCAGTCAAATTGGTTGCCGATGAAACATCAGTGAGGAGAAAGACGTTATATTCACTCGCACTGATGAAATTTGGGAAGCAACTCAAAGCAGAGGATAATTCATGATGATCTTTACCCCAGATAATGTTTTAGCTCAACCCCTGCTGCAAACACATCACCCCCTCCCCTCTTGATATATTATGCCATGTTACTCTTTTGTTGGACTGCAAACAAATATAGGCTAAACCAATTATCAGTTTTCTGTTCTATAATCAGTCTTTTATAACACTGGACTAGGCACTAAGTCCTCTGTTTCTGAGCCCAGAAGAATAGGAGCACTTTAAGTTTACATTTTATGGTGATTAAGTACATATTATGGATGAATGAGAAGGATTGAAGCATTGGGTATTAAGCATTGGGCAGGAAGATCTTATACCAAACTCAAGAGGAATTTACACCTCAATATGAGATCCAAGTGGTTTTACAATACATATGAATGGAGTTTTATTAGCGACGAGTATTACTGATGTGTCGGAAAGTCCTTATTCTGTCCAAGAGGATCGAGGTCAGACGACAATCAACTGAACAACTTGAAAAGAGAAGGCTTTGGTGGTCTGTAATTTCCTACCCAATGTTGCATATGGACGCCAATAGCATCCAAATAAGATCCACACCTTCCATGGAAGCCCACCACCTTACCCTCCGTCGTTGTTGAAGTGAAAAAGGTGCCAATTTCTTCACCGAATGGCCCGTACTTTCCTCGACTAGTGTAAAATGTTAGCGACCTCACAGCTTTTGACCTGTCATCTCTACTTGTTGGACCATAATATCCTGATATGCATGTGAGTACTTCACGTGGGTACTCCAGTTTCACCTGCAAGAGTCACATTCTTTTTGTCATCGAAAAATAACAGAAATTGTGGAATTTCAAATTTTTGTTTTTTTCGTTAAACATTTATTACCATTCTCCTGGAAAAGGGTCATAATGTCTTGAATTTTAAGCTATCTTGATGAGATATTGGTTACTTACCCTGTGTGTGGCTGTTCCTCCTATGCTTCCATGTTTAACAGACCAGACGGATTGTCCATTTCTATCGTATTCAATCTGCATTGAACAAATAGCTTCCGATGTTCTTCTTACAATTATCTGTTTAATCCCAGAGAACACTCCATCATCCCATTGCCTTCCTCCATCTCCACCCCATGGACCTGGTCCACAAGGAACTGGTTCTTTGATCACTCCACATGCAACCTCTTCAATCTGTCCTCGTTTTGCTACTACTAGCTTGTTACACCACGGAGAGTTATCTATTTCTGCAACATCTGCTTCAGTTCGAGTGATTGCATCAGAAAGATAATGCCTTGCTGGATTTACATTTCCGTCCATCAAATGTACACCTATAGCATCCAGGAAAAGACCCTCTCTTCCATGGAATCCAACAATTTTCCCTTCGTTCATATTGAAAGAGGGTCCTTGTTCGTCCCCAAAAGGACCATGCTTCCCTTTGTTGGTGTAGAAAGTAAGGGACTTGATTATACGAGGCCCCATGTACATTAAAGGCAAGTATGTTCCACTTATGTGTGTCAGTACCTCGTAAGGATAGTCGAATATTATCTGCAAGAAATTCAACAAATGCAGATTTGAGTCAGTTTTTCATGTTCTGAAATGGGTAGGAGAAAGCATTTTGTTGAATCATAGTATGATTAATTCAGAGCATTATGCATCTTTAACAATATGCCATGACTAAGTTTGTTAGCAATGTTAGCACTTCTCCTAGTGATCATCCCATAGTACCTAAGTCCATTAAAACTTATGTTTGTAGGAGCAAGATGGGAAAGGAGGAATCTGCCACGTAGGCAAGTTGTTACGAGCAAGATGGGAAAGGAGGAATCTGCCATGTAGGCAAGTTGTTACGGGTTTGTTATAGGTAGTTAAGGAGAGAGAGTATGTAAGAGGAATATAGCTGCATTGGAAGGGGGGGAAGGTATGTTTATCTGAATTGTGAAAGAATGTCTAGGCTTGGATATTTTTTCCAGGAGGGGAGCTACCTCCAATTGTCACTCTTACATACGTAAATAATACAATCTTTATAATATTATCTATCAATTGGTGCTTTCATTGAAAGGGTGTAGAAGGGTAGAGATTGTATGTAAACTCGAATGGAATCAAGAGTCTCAGCGATAGAAACATCTCTTAGGAGACAAGAATCATCACTTTCAGCTCAAGAAGGGATGGTTAAGTCTCACGATGCTACTCTAAAGAACTTACGGACACAGTTGAGTTCTTTGATGACCAGTGTTGAGACATTGGCTAAATCCCAAAATCTCCTTCAGTCAGAGATGAGGGAAGGATTACAAGCCATGGCTAGTAGAAACCTAGAAAAGCAAAGTATGGGGGAAGGAGTTGAAGTTTCACCAGTGGTGGCTCACCTTGCGTCTTCCTCATCTAGTGGTGAAAAACTGATTAATGATGCTCATGGGACAGAGACTCATCTATAGGAGAATCGCATGATGTCTATGACAATAGAGCGTGCGTGGGAAGAGTATAGGAACTTAGCACGACGTGTCGATCTCCCTTCGCTCCACGAGAAGGATCCTTTTGCATGGGTTACACATTCAGAGTCTTATTTTCTGATCCATGAGATCCCTTCTGAACTTTGTTTATCGATGGTTTAGATCTACATAGAGGGTACTATACTATATTGGTTCATGTCCATACGCGAGCTTGATCCATGCATGACGTGGGAACACTTCAAACGTTTCCTATTCGACCAGTATGGTGGGAAGGAAGAGGGAAACTCGATCGAATAGCTCAAATTGGTCATCCAATGTGGTTCAGTGGATGAATATGTTGATGAGTTTGAAAGATTGTCCTCACAAATCACCCACTTCCCAGAAGAATGGTTTATGAGTTGTGTTCCGGGTGGTCTACGGGAAGCAGTTAAGAATCGGGTTAGGACTCATGACCCGCCGACTAGGAATCGGTTGTTGACTGTGGCGTGAAGGGTAGAAAGGAAGTTGATCAGTGAAGGGGTGATCCGCGCTAGCGAACCAAGACAAAGGTTGGGAACCCAACCTTTTGGACAAGGCTCGGAAACGCGAACGTCAGTTATCCCTCGTTTGGGTCTTTTAAACAGAGGATTTGTTAATGCGAGGAGTAAAGGAAGGGAAATGCCTAGTAAATTCCGAGGTGCCATGGCAAACAGTAATAGAAATAGTGGAACCAAGTGGAGAGGAGCAAGGAATTTGTCGTATGAACAACTTATGGAGAGAAGGATCAAAGGGTTGTGTTTTAATTGTGGCCAAACCTTTGGTCCACTACACCAATGTCCAGACAAGGAGGACAAGTTGACTGTTTGGGAAGGAGACGCACACGATAATATGGTAAAAAGTCAGGAAACAACGGAGGTAGAGCAGCAACACGAGGATTGGGAGATGATATGCAACTTGGTTGAGTTCAAAGAAATGGGAAAAGGTCAGGCCTCACTTCGAAATCCATGGTTTTGATGGGTATGCTTTATGAAATACCTATCTTAATTTTGGTAGATAGTAGAGCTAGTCATAATTTCGTGTCTAGTAAGTTAGTGCAAGCCATGAGAATCTCCATTACTCTTACTATAACCTTCGAAGTAAGATTGGGAGATAGGCATCGGTCTTTCTCACGAGTTTATAAGGAGGTGAAACTGGAAATGAATAGAGTTGAGTTTAGTGTAGATGCATATGTTTTCGATATTGGGGGACCTGATATAATACTAGGTGTTGCATGGTTGGAGACATTAGGAGTGATGAAGGTTAATTGGAAGAAGATGTGTATGTCATTCAACTAAATGAGAGTAGAAGTCTCTTTGCAAGGAATCAATATGTAAGGCTCTTCTCCTCATGCTCTACAACATATACTCAAGCGCTAGGAAGTGGAAGTAGAAGGGCTGTTGTGGTCCATAAGAATCAGTGGATTTGTATCTGATGAAATGGGAACCTTGAATGCAGTGCAACAAAAGGAATTGCGGGCTGTTTTGTTCATATTTGAGTCAGTTTTTCAAGAGACAAAAGAGCTACCATCTAAGAGGGTTAATGACCATGCAATCAACCTGAAGGAAGGGATAGAACCTGTGAACATTCGTCCCTATAGGCACACACATCATCCCAAGGATGAGATTGAGAGACAGATTCGAGAGTTGTTGGAAATCGGGGTTATCAGGCCCAGTATCAGGCCCTTCTCAAGTCTTGTGATTCTTGTTAAAAAGAAGGATGAGTCATGATAGATGTGTGTTGATTATAGGGCTTTGAATAAGCTCACGGTGCCCGACAAGTTTTCAACTGCAGTGGTGGATGAGTTGATGGAGGAGTTACATGAGGTCAAGTATTTTTCCAAGGTAGTTTTGAAGTCGGGTTTTCACCAAATCAGGGTTAGAGAAGAGGATATCTATAAAACGGGGTTTTGGACTCATGAAGGGCATTACTAATACCTAGTGATGCCCTTGGACTCGTGAGCGCACCGCAACGTTTCAATCCACTATGAACTCTATTTTCAAATCTCTTTTACGTAAGTTCGTACTAGTTTTCTTTGACGACATTTTAGTTTACAGCTCAGATTGGAACCAACATAGGCAACATTTGGCTTGGGTGTCACAACTCTTATTGGACAATAAATTGTATGTTAATAGGAATAAATGTATTTCAGACAACAATCTGTAGAGTATCTAGGCCATGTTATCTCATGTGAAGGGGTAACTATGGATCCATCGAAGATCAAAAGCATTTTAGAGTGACCTGTTCCCAATAATATGAAAGGAGTAAGAGGATTCCTTGGTCTAATCGGATACTACAGAAAATTTGTCCAGAATTATGGTAAAATTGCAAAACCACTTACTAAACTTACCAAGAAAGACGGGTTCAATTGGAGGAAGGAGTCCCAATAAGCTTTTGAGGAATTGAAGAGGAGAATGACTACACCAGTTCTAGCCTTATTAGATTTCTCCAAGGAATTTTCCATCGAGTGCGACGCTTCAGGAAAGAGTTTGGATGTTGTTCTAATACAAGAGGCCTGCCCATTGGCTTATTTCAGCAAGACACTAGCTAAATCAACTTATTCCATATCTATTTATGAGAAAGAAGTGATGGCAATTCAACATTGGAAGCATTTTTTAACTGGGAGACATTTCAAGGTTTATATCGACCATAAGAATCTGAAGCATTTATTAGAACGTGGATGCCATCAATAGATCAACAATGTTGGCAAGCTAAATTATTGGGATTAGACTTTGAAGTTATCTATAAACCTGGAAAACAAAATGGAGCTGCAGCGCCCTCTCTAGGGTAGAAGACGATAAGATATTGTTCACGGCAATTTCAACCCCATTTTTGGCTTGATATGGATGTGGTCCGATAGGAGGTCAAGAGGATACCAAACTGAACTTACTCATTACAGCTCTCGTACAAAACCCCAACTCTAAACCTGATTATCATCTAAGGGACGACTTGTTGTTCTATAAGAACAAGTTAGTTCTTTCATCCACTTCAACTTTAATTACTCAATTACTGCAAGAATATCATTCCTCACCTTTAGGAGGACATTCTGGTTCCCTAGAGACCTACAAGAGGTTGACTGGCGGATTGTTTTAGCTAGGAATGAAGTCGTCAATACAAAAGTTTGTTCGTGAATGTGCCATATGCCAAAAGAGTAAATATATGGCTATATCTCCAACTAGTTTCTTGCAACGCCTACCTATTCCTAAGCTGATTTGGGATGAAATCTCAATGGATTTCATTATAGGACTCCTGAATTCCCATGGTTATGAAGTCATAATGGTGGTAGTAGATCGACTATCAAAGTATGCTCATTTCTTACTTCTCAAACACCCTTTTACAACTAAAACAATGGCTGAAAGTGAAATTGCATGACATTCCTAGCTCCATATTGAGATAGAGACCCACTCTTCATTAGTAATTTCTGGAAAGAGTTATTCAAGCTACAAGGGACAGTTATTCCTATCATCCCCAAAACGAACAAACAAAGGTGGTTAATAGGTGTCTAGAAACCTATCTTCGTTGCTTTACTACCGAACAACTTAAAATTTGGTCTTATTGGTTTCTTGGATTGAATATTGGCATAATACTAACTATCATGTCTCAATTGGGAAGATTCCTTTCGAAGTCATCAATGGTCGCCTTCCACCAACCATGCTGCATTTTTCCCAAGGAGAAACTCAAGTGGAATCAGTGGTGCTAGCTTTGGTTAATAGAGATGAAGCTTTACGACAACTCAGACACAACCTATTACGTGCATAATTTATGATGAAGAAATTCGCAGATGTTCACAGGAGGGAGGTGAAGTTTCAATAGGGAGACTTGGTCTTTGTTAAGTTAAGACCACATAGACAGCTTACCATTGCAAGGCAAATTTATCGTAAGCTTTCTGCACATTATTACGGTCTTTTTAAGATCATTGGAAAGGTGAGGCAGGTTGCTTATAAACTATAACTCCCAACTACATCCAAAGTACATTTGATTTTTCACGTCTCCCAACTAAAGAGGGTAGTGGGCGATCATCCTGATGAGCATAGTCTTCCTCAAGGTTTAGATATGGATATCTCGGAATTGGTTGAATCGAAAGTGGTCCTAGCCTCACGTATCATTAAGTCTAAGGGCAAAAATATTCAACAATGGCTTGTCTGTTGGAAAGCTAAACTAGCAGAGGAAGCAACTTGGGAGGATGCAAAATTCATCAAACGGTAATTTCCTTCTACCCACCTTGAGGACAAGGCGCTTATTAAAGAGGAGGGAATCGTTAGCAATGTTAGCACTTCCTCTAATAATCATCCCATATTACCTAAGCCCAATAAAACTTTTGTTCGTAGGAGCAAGATGGGGAAGGGAGAATCTGCCATGTAAGCAAGTTGTTACGAGATTGTTATAGGTAGTTAAGGAGAGAGTATGTAAGAGGAATATAGGATATAGCTGTACTGGAAGAGCAGGGAGGGTTAGTTTATCTTAATTGTGAAGGATTGTCTAGGCCTGGATAATTTTTCCAGGAGGAGAGCTAGCTCCAATTGTCACTTACATTCGTAAATAATACAATCTCTATAATATTACCTATCATAGTTGGAGCACAATGCGTCTCTAACATGTCTTGATTAATTCGGAGTGCTTAGCGTGTTTAACATGTCATGACTAATTCGGAACATGTCGAGATATAAATCCATTTTTCTGAGAGCACTCACCTTATCATTTTTTAATCCTCCACTGCCACCATGCTTACTTCCCCATTTAGGCTGCCCGTTGTGATCATATTGGACTTTAATAGATAGAATACCAACACTGCGAGACAAGTGAATTTGCCTAATCCCAGAGCTCGTTCCATCGTCGAACACCAAACCACCAGTGCCACCCCATGGTCCATATGTTATCACTCCTTCACTTTTTGATCCAGCGCTTCCAATGGCAACTCCCTGCATTGAAGTATTAGATCTAAAAGAAAGTTTTATGATATAATAACGGACACAAGAACAATTTGATTCACAAGAGAGCAACTACTTCTTTAGGTGACTGATCAGTGATCACCTTGGAGTTTGTTCCTGGATTGTTGAACTCTTGAGAAAGTTTGGTTTGCAGAGGGCTGCCATGGTCATCCTTCTGCCTTACAGCAACAACTATGTCATAACCATTACCGGCACTTCCTTGTATAACAGAGAACCCAACGTTATCAGTTCCATTAGTAAGGTAACTATTACTGTGGACCAAAGCTCTGGAGCTCCTCTCTTTTTGCAGAGGCTTCAAGTACATGCCAATTGCATCAAGATACCAACCACTCTTTCCATGAAATCCGACAATCTTGCTTCCACTCACTGGCAATGAAAAGAAAGTGCCTTGTTCAACTCCAAATGGTCCATATGTTCTCTTGTTGCTTTCAAATATAAGCGATCGAATGAACACAGGTCCCCAGACGCTTACTCTGCCATAGTATCCACCTACTGAAGTAAGTAACTCGTCTGGGTAATCGAGTTTCACCTGCATGATTCAAACCATTAGCGAGAATGGTAGTTTGACAGATTTTCAGTCCAAGCTTCAACTGAACTTCATATTAACAAAGAAAATTTTGATGGAAAAGATTGACCTTGTCGATTCTACTGCCTCCAGATCCTCCATGCTTCTCCGACCAAATTGAGGTCCCATTCTTATCATACTCGATCTGAATGGAATCAATACCTGCATCATGAGCTATCACCAATTGCCTGACCGTCGAGTACACTCCATCGTCCCAGAGAACTCCATTTTCACCACCCCATGGCCCGACGCTGATGGGTTTCTTTTCTCCCCCACCAAAACTCTGTGGCAAGCAGTTCTATCAGACATAAGTCCAAAACACATGAAAAAGCTTGTGAAATGGAACAGTAACGTTACAAACCATTTCGATGTAATAAGAACGAACACTTCTCCAAGTGTTGATCAAGTGCTAGGAAGGAGTAACACATGGAAGTTTGGGATGAATTTAATCAGAAAAAGAAAAGGAATATTCGTGATTGGAAGCTACATACAATGTAGCTTGAAAAGAAACAAATTCCCAAGTGCACTAATGATGGAGATCATTGAATTGAAGAGAATCTCATCAAGCATACATCATTAGTTGTCAGAGCTACCGGAAAAGCACAATCAAGGACGATCGAGGATGATCCACATATGGCATTGAAGATTTCTTTCTCTATATTCCCTACATATGGAACCTTCCATATCCTGAAAACTTTGCTCATGGAAACCTGACGAACATCTTATGGCCCTTCTCCTCTCGATTCATGTGAGAACCTTCACCTGCTACTACGTTGAAGGTAATTTGGTTCCAGTTAGGTCCTCTTTGGTTGGATGTTAATTAATGAAATAGAATGGAAGCGAACGGAATGGTTTATAATGAAATAGAATGTAATATACTAAAAAGTTATTTAGGAAGGATGGAAGGGTTCATAATATAATGTAGTGAAATATTGTTTGGAAGATGGATGGAATGAAATGTAATGTATAATAAATAACTTTTATACCCCTTATATTAAAATGATTGTTGCAAAAGGTTTATTATTTTATTATTAATTATATAAAAATATTAGTATTAATTATTTAATATATTTTCTTTTCTTTTATGTGATTTATATTAAAATAATTTATTTATATAAAAATATATACAAACAATTAAAGAATATTTTTTTTACATATTTTCTATTTTCATTAATAAATTTTTTTATTAAATTTATTATTAATTGTATACAATTTATTATT
>JANVCQ010000002.1:1300241-1321508 GCA_025531925.1 Erythroxylum plowmanianum
TTGAATGGATGGCTGAGATGCAAAGGGGACAGGGGGGCCAGGATATTTTGGGACAGAGGAATACGTCCCAAGGGGGAGAGGTCATTCTTTCCGTTTTTTTTGACCTTTTAAACTCTATCTAGGCCTGATTGCTATTAGTTTCTCAGCCTGACAATTGTCCGACAACTCTCCTACCCCTGGAAAAACAAGACAGATTCATAGACTTGGCGGCTTGGGTAAGGATTGCTGCTCTAAAGTGTTTAGAGGGTCCAATTACAATTAGACAAGTAGACTGTAATCACTAATCTTGTACATTTAATGATCTTTTTTTTTATAAAAGGGTAAACAACTATTACAAACTACATAACAAAATGGGGAAAACAGACTTTCGATAAATCCTCTATAAGGATCATGTGGCATCCGATGGGTGTGGTGGCAAAATAAGTAACGACGTCGACCAGCTGCCCAACATAATTAATAAGTCAGTCAGAGCATCTGTTGCTCTCTTGATACACATGTTGATGAACAATAGTCCAATTCCTAGTAAGTAGCAGATGAATGCTCCGAACGATGGAATTGAGAGTTCTGGATCGGTGGTCTGAAGAAGAGAGGACATCAAACATCGCCTTAGAATCTACCTCCAGTTCGATACGTCGAAATCCTAGATTCCAAGCTAAGGTAAGCCCGGTAAAGACCTCCCAGAGCTCCGCTGCCAGCGCTGAGCACCATCCAAGATTTTGAGCGAAGCCTTCTAGCCATTGGACAACACTATTCTGTAAAAATCCGTCGGCAGTGGCCGAAGACGAGGATTGCTTGCACGCTCCATCAGTATTAAGCTTGATCCAATCAGGGGGAGGTTTACTCCATCCTATGAGTTGCTCCTGTCGCATGCTATTTCCAGCAGAACCCGCTCAATTGTGCCATCCAGCTGAGGAGAGAATCTGACCTGCATAAGACAAAATAAGGGACAAAGGTGAGGACGGCCAAGTAAATTGACTATCAAATAGGGTTAGATTCCTCCATTGTTAGAGGAACCAATAGGTAATGCTAAATAGGATCGACCAAGCTTGACCGCGGAGACGCAGGCGAAGTTGGAGGTTGTGGAGGAGCCAGTCCCTGATCGACATGGTGAAAAAATCATCTAAGACGAGGTGTGAGGGAATGTGCATCAAACTTGGAGAGCTTTACCACAGTCACACACAACATGCAACGAGAATTCCTTGAGGCCACAAGCGGTCCTCGTCTGATTATGATCTTTAATTATGATTTGTTTGATTATTCTTTAAAGGTCATTGCGAGGAATTTATCCATAAGCCTTCAAATTTTTATGTTTTCACACATCAATTATTTCGAATAGAATTTAAAGTATCAATAGCGCTATTTTGAAAACGTTAAATTGTAGTACATTACCAAGGTTTTAAAAATTGAACAGAATTGTTTGATCCGACCGAAAAAAGTTTGAACTAGTTAATAGTCCGATTCAATTTCACCTAATAATCTGTATATATAAAAATCGACCGATTCAACCTTTTTTGGTGGGATCGGACGGTTCGATCTGATTTTTAAAACCTTATATTACACTGAAGACTAAATGACGTCATCACTTATTACAACATAAGTGCCTATAAACATAATATAATTTTCTTACATTGTTATTTTAATATTTATATTAAACTCATATTTATTTATTATTAATTCATTGTATAATAATAAACACTGGTGTATTTTTATTTCAATAAAATATTTTATTTTTCCTTATTTTTATAATTCTTACTTCTTATTTATTATATATCAATTTTATAACAGTTCATTACCGGTTGAACTTCTAAATCTTAAATCTTTCTTTCGACCGGATCGATGTCTCATCTGATTTTTAAGACATTGTATAATACTATAAATAACATTAAAAAATAATTTTGACTTTTTAAGAAATCTTAAAAGATAATTTGCTTTTCTTATCTTATTTTTTTTTTAGTAGCTAATGCATGTTATATGAAACCCTTTTTTCTCTTGCAAAGCCAAATATGTTAGCGGCTACATCAAAAGTTTATTGCATAAAACAAAGCATACTACTTGCACTTGGTGATTATTACACACATCCTTGTACTGAACTGAACTAAAGAAGAAGCCACTCAGATAACACTAATGTCAAACCACTCCACACAAACTCATCAATAACACTAGTTCTGTGAATTCAAGATCACAGACTATCTTCTTGGTGAATTCAAGATCACGCCAACCTTACCTATACCTTTGTTCTGTGATAATCAAGCCGCTATTCACATTGCAGCCAACCCGGTTTTCCATGAACTTATGAAGCACGTTGATATTGACTGTCATATTGTCAGGGAGCATTTGGTTTCAGGTTTCATTAGCACACACCTTATACTTCTTTTGTTAGTCAGATCGCTGATCTACTTACCAAGCCATTAACTTCCGCACAGATGCATTCAGTGTTAGCCAAGATGAAGTAGTTTCAATGTACTTCATCTTGAGGAGGGGGTGTTGGTTACACGAATGCATGCAGAAGAAAAATGGACGACGTCGAGGGCTACTACAGTCAGTTATAGGTTATTAGCAGAGTTGTATTCACTGATGTAACAAACTAGTTTTCAAAGGTTTTCAATCCCGCTCAGCTTAGTTTTAAGTAGCTATATATACAAACATTCTATACTGTTTCATATATGAAATAAAAACGATACACCCTCGATATATTTTTCTTCCTTTTTCTACACTGTTTATACAAGTAGGATTATGGCAGATTTAGGTATTGGAATGGCAAAGGTTGGATTAGAAAATGGTACTGAGATTTTTAACGACAATAACACAGTTTCAACTGTCATGAAACTGATTCGCTTTCTGGTTCACATGATGGAGCAGTAACTATTAAAATCATCACCAACCACATACCAGACATCACATCTTCGACATGTCTGTGGAGGACAAGGAATAGCATCTTTCTTTGAAGTGTTCTTAATAGCATTTTCCTTTGAAGTGTCGCTCTTCTTCGCTTCCTTTGGAGGCCCTATACTCTCAATTGATGCAGATCTTCTAAATTTCCTCACCTTGTTAATGATCCTCACTGGATCAGCTTCACCAATGACGGTGACCGTGTTCTTTGATGGGTCAAGCACAATGGAAGTTATACACTCAACCTCTGCAATTAACTTCATTACCTTCTGCGTGCATTTTGAACAGAGCAATTCAACTGACACAATGGTTTTCTGCAGAAAAAAAGAAAAAGAACAAAGTCAGAGTCCGAGTCAAGAGTCAAGAGTCCTGTGAACTTTCTTTCTACTGGCTCAGGTGATTCACAAATTGATCTCCCAGCAGGAACTGAACGGTGTCAGTACAAGCAGATGGAGCAGTAGAAGAGCATGGTCGAGCAACAATATAACCTTTGACATGATTTCACCGATGATTTTGTCAGAACTGGACAGGTACAAGCTGCTGCAGACAGTATGTTTGTATCAGAAACACCATATATAATTTGTATCTGAAATGTTTCATCTAATTGTGGAGCAATGATGGGGACTTAAATTACAATTACCCAAGTTAGGCCAGACCATAAAAGGAGTAAATGTAAATAGTTTACTACTGACTTAGAAGTAAATGCCTGTCAGAACCACTTGATTGTATTGCATGTTACCTCCTATACTCATTCAAAGCAGAAGAAATTCAACATTTTTTCAAGCTTTTTGATGATGTCGAACATTGGTTTCACCTAATAGTCTTGGTTTTTTATGGTACAGAAATCTTCAACCAGATTAAATAACCTCACATCAACACCCTGGTTAAATTTTCTCTTCACAAACTCAGATCAGACAGCATAAAATACATATCAGAATCTCGAGTTTCCAGAACAGACAAGTGGGAAATTCATTAGTATCTCCATTGGAAGATGCAAAAGAATTTGAGCATTCTGCAATTTATCTCATGAGTGGCAATAAGCTAATACAGTGTAAAACAGATGTAGCCTTTACTTGGAGTTGGAGGGAGGAAAATAACAGATGGGATGGTTGGTTGGTTCTTCAGGCAGGCATTGCCACAGTTAATGCATCTGCATCGTATTTTTCCATTGAGCCTAGAAGAAACAGCATTATATAGAAATTTTCTAGAATCATGAAATCTCTCTTTAATTCTACGTACTTAAAAAAGACAATTCAGCTGATATGTGCTTTACCAAGAGTATTATATACGCTATACACTGATTACACCAAGTTTTTTAAATCAGATGCCGATAGATGATGAATGAAATGGCACCATAAGGAGTAGTTAAGGTATCGCTTTCTTTATAGAACACAAGAATGCATGTTGTCACCCTCTACGTCTAACCTTTCCAGTCATTTTCTCTTTTTTTTAACCGAGGTGTTTCGAGTGGGTTACTATTGATGGCACTTTCAAGTCGTTATCATGTTCAGATTAATCCTCGTCCGTACTGAGTGGTTACCCTTTCCGTCATTTAATGAACAAGATAGGATTGAAACTGACAATTCATCTCGGGGTCAAATGCTCTCAGCAGCCCTTGATAACCCATTTTACTACCATTTCCTGATGACTTTTCACAGCACTTTCAAGGAAAGGATGGCTAAAGTTGGCCTGCCGTCCAAATTTAATAAACAAAATTCGATGTCGTTTTATGTGTATTAAAAAAAGTAAGGTTAAAATATGATAATTAGAATAGGGGATTTCTTTGTGTTTTGGATTTTTTTTGTTACTCACGAGGGATTCTAGAAAGATCCTAATTGTAAGAAGGCACCTTTAAGTTATCCATATTCATACTAATCTCAACTTGAACTGAATAAGTTTTTTACAAGAGGTAAAATTTTAGTCTCAAATTTTAAACGGCTACATATATAAGTGCGGTTTGAAGAGTTTTATAAACTCCGTCTATGTCTAAGCCTGACTGCTATTAGTTTCTCGGCCTGACAATTGTCCAACAACTCTCCTAACCCCTGGGAGAACAAGACAGATTCATAGACTTGGCGGCTTGGCGGCTTGGGTAGGGATTGCTGCTGATAGAGGGTATAATTAGACAAGTAGACTGTAATGACTAATCTTGTACATTTAATGATCTTTAATCGAAAAGTCTTTAAATTTTTATGTTTTCACACATCAATTATGTATGATTATTCAATTAGTGTAAAATAAAAGTTATATTTTAATTAGAAAGCTTATCTTAATATTGTTGAATCTAAGTTGATCTTCCCAGGCTTGAAGGCTTTGGATGGGGATGAAATCTCCTTCAGCCATTGTCGAAACGTGTAAGCTTACAAGACAGAGCATAGTAATGAAGCTAATAAGTTGTTTCGACATCTTCAACCCCGAATTGATTTAGCTTAGCCTTATACTAAAACCAAAGCTTTCTAATATTGTGTATGAGTTGGTGACTTGTACTGATTGCTTATCGCATTTATATACAGGTACGTACGTCTCTCAATTATACTAATATTACATATATTTATAATCTATTTTATGCCAACTTAGGTTTTTTTTTAATAATTTAGTTTAATGCAAGCAAATCATTTATATTTCTTTTAAAGATTATTACACATGTGCTATTTTGATTACATCACGACTTACGTGAGAATGAATTTGTTTTGTAAATTAAAATTATTTTCATTGATATAAAATTTCATTAATAGACATTTCAGATTTTGGAATTATCATATGAGAGAAAATTGATGAATTTTATTTAAGGAAAAAATATTAGTAAAATATTTTTATATTGAGCCTAATAAGAAGTTTTAATTGATTATTAATCACAAATTAAGTAATATTATGAATAACAATAGCACATACCCGACTGACCAAAGATGGGCTAGGTTGGATTTATTTATTTTTTTAAAATTTCTAAAAACAAAGTCGTTTTGTCTCTCTCGATAAGGTCACAAATCTAGCCCGATTGGTTAGCCTTGACTTCAGTCTTGCCCGTGACCTGGTCAACCTGAGCCTCATTCGTTTACTTCGGATCTGGCTGGGTCAGGCAGGGCCTAGCTTGGGCCGAATTGTCATACCTGGTAATATTTAAATTTTTTTATTTTTATATCAAATTATTATGATTATTATCAAGCAGCAATTTTACTCATGATCTTAATAAACTTTAAATAATTAGGATATTCTCCAGATCCCATGGATCTCGTTATTTTAATTAATTAGGATATTCTCCAAACTTTACGGATCTCGTGATTTTAACTATTTTATAATTAATAAAAAAATGACTTCGTACCTATACTATACTTTACTGTTCATTTTTTATGCTTGGCTTGCCATTTTGAGCGGTATCACTTTCCAAAGAAGAGCGACCTCGAATGTATACTATACTTCACTGGTTCATTTATTATGATTGGATTGCCATGTAATCACAAGACTGTAACGAGTATAGCATAACCACTATCCAGTTCCTCCATCTCCGGGGGTTTTATAGACAAGCCAGTCATGGGGAAATCTGTGAAGAACGAAGCGTTTAGTACCATTGGTGTACGCTCAAGTATCTGCGTAGCAGACTTATAGGTTGGGTTGCTCCAGCTCTGGATTAAATTCCTTATCGGCAATCTCTGAGATAATGGAGTTTTTCCTCAACCAGTGCAAAGATTTGAGCTATCCAGTGATATAGTTCAGGCTCTTGTTGATTGATCTTCCTTACCATTTCTTCTTTGATGTACCTGGACACTGAATTTTAACTTTCAAAAAAGCTATTTTAATCTAAAAAATAATTTTAGATTTTGCAGTTAAATACTTATTTTTCTTAAAAATAATTTTTACTATAAAAAAAAAGTAATTTTCTGCCCTCCAAAAGCTCAATCAATCGGGTGCTTAGTATCACAATTGCCAAACCACACTTTCGATGTCTCTTATCGTTCTGTATAACGTATTACTACAAATTCTTTGACCAACTCTTCCCTTCAAGACCGCAATTTAGGGATGTAATTAAGAATTTACTAACCATCAAAATCCTTAAATAATACTAGTATTTTTTAAACCTTAGTCTCATGTGGTAGTTAGTAATGTTTTGAAAATTAGATCGAAAGTTAAATCTGTAAGAGAAGAGGTTTAAAATTTCAAAGATTTAATCGATATTAAATTATCATAAAACGGGTTAAAATTTGAATAAGATGGAAGATTTTTAAATATAATTAAAGTCTTTAATATAAAGCTTAATTAAAAAGGAGACAGTTAAAATATAAATTAATTGGTTATTTTGATTTTGTAAATATATATTATTTTATAAAAATTAATCGATTGATTAATAAATTGATTGATTTTTAACAGCAAAAGTTTAAAAGTAAATCGAATTGTAAAGCTAAAAATTGAATTAAAAAATTAATCAATTCAAAATTTTTATGATCGAACATGTCAAACCAATTCGATTTTTTGATCTTAAACTAAAATTCAATCCAATCGTATGCCTTCTCTTATGGTTTTGAGGTACAATTTTTTCGAGTGTAACTCGCTCTAATCTAGCATCCCCTCGTCTTATCCGTCATATTAAAGTCTAATTAGTCCTAATCCATAAGGACTAATTACTTCATAACTTCCACTTTAACCATATAATTTCAGGCAGCTTTTATTAGTTATTAAAGAAAAAAGTGTCCAGAGTTCTAAAAAGTCTTTTAAACCACTCCACCCGTTAAGATAAGGCAGAAAGTGTAATTTTGTCACTCAAATCCGGCTCTAAAGCACAATTATTATTATTAGCTGGAATTAACGTGATCAAATCTCTGGTTAATCAATTCCTACCCTTTAAATTTTATCCACATATTTATGTAAGGGTTTATATAAATATGTGGACAAAATTAAGTAACACAAGGTTAGTACACCTTAACGAGAACAAGGTGCTCTAACCCGGAATTAGTTGTTCACATCCATCCCCAATACCTTTTTTCATCTGAACGTGAAACTTTCAAGGCATATACATATTTTTAATTATTGATTTTTTCAATCACTAATTTTAGTAAATATTTATTTATTTTAATAAACTTATAATTTAATTAATTATTACACAGGTGATGAAGTTTATATAATTAGTTAAGAATAATTGGATAGAAATTTATTTTTAAGGATATTTCAATATCACAAAATATTTTTAAGTAATTTAAAATAATAAGAATATTTTTTGGAGTTAGTAAAATCAAAAGAGTATTTTATTAATTTTAGGTAATTAGAAAAATAAATTAATATCCATTTTTAACTTAAAACACACTGTTACTTTGTATTTTTACTGTAAAACCCATTAATCATGTATTACAAAAATTGAAACCCCAATACCTTAAAACTTCTTCTCTTAATTGCGAGTCCAAAAAGAAAAAGAAAAATATTGTAATGAATCTTTATAGTTATTAGAAATATATTTATTATAAATAATAAATATTAATATTTTCTTAAATAAAAATTTACTTATTTATTTAATAATAATGACCTCTAATTTACTACCAATCATCCTCCTTTGAAGTCCAAATCATCTATCTAATATAATTCTGTTTTATTCTGTCTAACTATAAAACGTCATCGTTATTCTTAAATTTTAAACTCTCTATTACTCTTCCAAAATGTGTAGCTTATGAGCCAAGCCGACCAGCCGATGTACTCTGTCATCTTCTTCTTATCACTCCAGAAATTTAAGAATACTTTGTCATCTTCTTCGTATAGAAATCCCCCTCTGTTCGCTTCACTTGTTTCTTACTTTTGTAAATTTATCACATAATTAAATTTATCACAAAATTAAGGAGAAGGGTGGAGCATGAATAACGATGAAGTATTTGCAGACATCCTGTGTCATTTTCTTTGTAACAGTACAGAAGTCACCCCTTACCAGAGTAACAACGAGTCTCTTTGCCTAATCGCAACCAACCGAGATCCCCTAATGTCAACCAAATCAAATTATGCGACATTTAGGACGATTTGTTTCTGGGATGAGTAAAACGATTTCTTTCAAGAAGGAGGAAAGACTAAGTTTCACGATCGTGCAGCAGCTGCATGGTCGTGGTAGCTAACTCACAGCTGTGTAGCACTCACGACTGTGAATTTTCAATTAGTTTTGAAGTATATGGAAGAACAACCATTATTTTCAATTAATTAATACAATTATTGTAGCACTCCACTCTCTCAAGACACGTACCTGACATCTTGAGTAATGTCTGAGTCCGTGCCCCATGAGAGTGACATGTTAGCACAGTTAATCAGTGAGACACTCGAAATTCAGTACAAAATTATCAAAATCTCACATGTGGAAATCAATAATCAAATTGGGCTCGTTTTATTTCATAACATTTTCATTTACAGTATTTCAATTGTTACACAAATCATCGAATTTTTCCTTTCCACTCGGGCCCATTACAAAGATAGAACACTTATAAACATAATAACATTATACTTCAAAATCATTCTCATTTACAAACCTTTCCATTTTAGAAAGTTGTTACATACCAAAATTTTCAAATATATATTTTTCAATAATTGTGGAAGACTCTATTAGATACAAGAATAAGAAAATACAAATGTAGACGCGAACTGATCTCAATCTCTATTTCTCACTTGAATGTAGTGACTATACTTCCGTTAGCCTAATATGGTAACTCTTCTGAGCCTGAAAAAATAGTTACAAATTTTGGATGAGTTTTGTGAACTCAATGAGTGACCATCCTCGATGACTCACTCAATCACATAACACATACAATTTTTAATCATTCAATACATAATATGAATAGACAAGCAATAAAGTAAGACCATCTAGGCCTACTCACAGTACGCTCCAGATTAGCATTAGCTTTCATGAATTGGAAACATCTTAATATGGACGCTTATCCTATACATCAAAATTATGCAATACGCACGTTACACACACATTATTAATTGCACAGTTATAAGCATTTATTTATGCACAAATGTATATATAGACTATGTACAATGCATGTTCAATGACAATCTAGGGTATATTATCAAATTCCACATCTTATCCAATTTCTCATTTTATAACTCAATTATTCGCCATTTCATTGTTAACATTATTTGCTTTTATTATCAAATTCTCATTCACTTTAACTTGATACACTTTACTCCTCTTCTTTGAATCACAACCTCAATCATGTGAATATCTTTATTAACAAAAAAACTCATACCTTTGGTATTTTGATATCAACAATTTATTTACTAATGTTATTCCAACATTACAAGATTATATATTATCTAAACTCTTCTTTCTGCTTATAAATTTCTCCAAATTTCCAAACCTTTAGGTCTATTTTTCATGGTCAATTAGACAATGCAAACGAAGTAATTTGGTAACACTTTCTTCTAGGAAAATGTTCCCCATTGTTTGTTTTAAGTTTCTAATAACACCAAAATCATTCAATTTAGTTCAGTATTTTGAAAGCTATACTCCAAATATTTTTGAACTGTTCTCATTTTGTAACAATACATTATACTCAATTTTTATCCAAAAATTGAAAGTCTTAGAGGCTGAATCAAAATTTGACTTCTTCATATAATTTGTAGCTCTGTATCTCTAGTTTACTAAAAATTAAAAATCATCCCATTTAGATAACTATAGAACAATATATTGCTAAAATATCGAAGCCTATTCAATGAAATCTTTTTGATTATCATATTCCAGCACAGTAAACATTTTCATCTTAAATCCAATAACCCCACTAAATTAATTAAGTCACAGCTGTGCAACATAAACTCATGACTGTACAAAAGTCATGGGTGTGCAAGAGTCACGGGTGAGGGTGAGCACACGATAGAGAAAAAGAAAAAAGTCGTAGGACCTGTCGTTAGGCGTTGTTAAGCTCTAATACCATATTGTAAGCAATCAAAGAAGAGGAAGTGATATGAATGTCGTTGTCACTTTCATTCCATCAAATGAGTTTTTAAATATAGAGGAATTAATAACTGATTTACACGAAGCTAGGATCTAAAGATACATAACAATAAGTTGTTACAAGTTAACAATAAGTTGTTACAGTCCAACAATGAGTTGTTACAGTCAAAAGGGATGTAGTCTGTGATTATTCCTTAATAATTAGCGATAGAATTTTTGATATTTATTTATTTGTTCATTAACGAATTAAAATGAAAATTAACAAATTGCAAAAATATAATACAAATAAGAGGAACATAATGATGATGATTTTAATTGATAATTGTTTGTCATTTCCAAAGCAATGTTAAGCTAAGATTTCCCGCCATTTAACTTGTTTGTTTCTGCACTTCTTTGTTATGATTTTCATATATTTGATTTTTTTTACCTCTCACAAAGTAAATTAACTTTGTTGGTAAAGAAGTAGAATATCACAACGGGTGAAGCAAGATAATGTTTTGACGAATTTAGTGCTGGTAAAGAAGTGGAAGATCACAGTAGGGGAAGAAACATAATATTTTGACGAATTTCAATTATCTTCTCAAATAAGTTTTGTTTGTTTTTTCCTTACTTGTTTTTATTATTCTCTCTCTCTGTATCTTTGTCTCTCTTTCTATATCTCTGTCTTTAAGCAATTCTTGTGATCATTCCCTCTCTCTGTATCTTTATCTCTATTTAATTCTTGAGGAGAATACATCATCTTATTTGCATTTAATATGGAGAGATATCAGGTACTTTAGTCATTGCCTCTTCTGGTGGTTGTTAAATTGAATTTGTTATTTATGATTTACTTACAATAAGTTTTGAAGCTATTTGGAATTCATTCGTATCTAACTTTTTTGTTTCTATTTATAGTTTCTGTTTATACATATATGTGAGTGATAATTAATGTACATTGTAAAGGCTGAATTAATTAATATTGACTTCTGGTTAAGAACTTCTAAAACATATTATTCATTTTTTAGAAGAATTTACCGTGAAACCTTTAATTCTCCAATCACTTTTTCTGTTATAGGAATTATAGGAATTAAATAAGGTATGTGTGGCAAATTAAAATACCTCCCAGTATTTTCTAAACGCTCCTTTTTTGTTATGTTAATAATTTTATCTGAAAATGGTACTTCATCTGTGAATTTGACAAGTGTAGAAATGGGAGGTAGATCTACTTCATACCGTCGATTAGATTATGAAATTGAGAAGAAGCAGTATAAGAATGATATTGGCATTGGCAATGAGAGTAGTAATATGAATTCAACTGATTTGGTTGGCAATGAGACTCAAAAAATGAATTCAACTAATTTAGCTGCCAATGAGACTCGTAATATGAATTCAACTAATTTGGTGAATTCAAATTCTGAAGAGTATGGTTGCAAAGTTCACTCATATGTTGCAAAAGAGTTAAAATATCGCATAGAGTTCGAGACAGATGAAGAAATTTATCAATTTTATTTAATTTATGCCAAACATGTGGGCTTTGGAATAAAGAAGCAAAAGTCACAAAGACAAATATGGTAAATTGAATTGCAGGCTTTTTTGTTGTAGTGTTGAAGGTAAAAGGATGTCAGATAAAAGAGATCTGTATGTAAGAGCTTCACGTTCAGAAACAAGATTTGGTTACGAGGCAAGAATGAAAGTTAATAGTATGAAAATTGAAAATTTTCAAGTAATTCAATTTATTGAGGATCACGATCACTACCTTTGAAATCCTAACAAAACACATTTACATAGAAGTCACAGAAAGATATCTTCAGCTATAACAATGTAAATTGAAATGGCTAATGATGTGAGAATTCTACCAAAAGCATCTTATGATCTTATCGTGAGACAAGCAGGTGGGAGAAATAATATTGGCTTTATTATAGAGGATTTTAGGAATTATTTAAGATTTAAAAAAACAAAAGACATGAAAAAGGGAGATACAAGTGGCATCTTAAAATATTTGTATAAAATGCCGGTTGAAGATCCTAATTTCTTTTATGCCATTTAAGTGGATGAAGATGATTTGATAACTAATATATTTTGGTCAGACGCAAAGATGAGGAATGACTACTTAGACTTTGGTGATGTTGTTTGCTTCGATACTACTTACAAGAAGAATGGTGAGGGTCGTCCACTTGTTTTGTTTGTCAAAGTGAACTACCATAAGCAAACATCAGTTTTTGATGTTGTACTCCTATATGATGAGACTGCTCTTACATTTAAGTAGTTGTTCGACACATTTGGTAGAGCCATGTTTGAGAAAAAGCCTAAAACTATTCTTGCTGATCAGGATGTGGCGATGGCAAAGGCATTAGCTTCAAGATGGCCTGAAACTCATCATTGACTTTTTATCTGACACATTTTTCAAAATGCTGCAATTCATTTGAGTGGCGTTTTTTCTCAATTTAAAGATTTTTTGTGGGATTTCAGCTTATGCATATATGATTATAAAGAAGAAGAAGATTTTTCCAATGCATAGAATAAGATGTTATAAAATATAAACTTGAAGATAATGATTGGTTGAAACGTATGTTTCATATAAAGGGAAAATGGGCTTTCGTTTATGGACACCAAATGTTTTGTGCAGACATGACCACCACCCTACGAAGTGAGAGTATGAATAGCATTGTAAAAAGGTACGTGAGTTATCTGCATAACTTTTTACAATTTTTTAATGACTTCTAAAGACTTATTGATAATCGTCGATTTGAGGAGTTAAAGACTGATTTTAGAAGTAATGTAAACACTCCAACATTGTCAGTACTTGTCCAAATTTTAAAGCATGCAGCTACTGTCTACACATCATAAATGTTTAAATGTTTTCAAGATCAATGGAATCATTCTTTTGATTAAAGTTTTCTTCTTGCGGTGAAGATGGTACAGTTGCAAAATATAAGATCAGTGTTGTAGGGAAGAGCTACTCTAATATGGTCACTTATGATTGATCAAATGATGAAGTTCATTGTAATTGTACGAAGTTTGAGTTTGTTAGCATTTTATGTTCTTATGTGTTGAAGGTTTTTAACTTGAAAAACATTTTAAGAATACCGAGTAAGTGTATTTTTAAAAGATGGACACGGAAAGCAAAATCGTGGTAGGTTGATAGTAAAAACTCCACTATCAATAAAAGTGAAATGGATCTTAAAATGTTGTCAAGTATAAGGTACAAAGAATTGTATGCATTAAGCATGCGATTGGTTACAAAGAGGAGAGATACCTGTAAAATTGTGAAAGATCAGCTTATCAACATGTTGAAGATGGTTGATAAGATATTGCAAGGTGAGGAAATAATTGATAAAGAGAACCTAATATCACAAGATGAAGAGTTGACCTAACGGTCAAATACTGAAATGAATCTGATAAATGAACCTGAAATTAATTTTGATCAAAGGAATAACATAAGAGGTGTCAAAATAAAGACAAAACTGACATTAAGTAAGAGATTGAAGGGTGGATTAAAGAAAAGTTCAAGGAAAAGAAACAGGGTAAAAAAATGCAAGACATCAACAAATATGGCAGATTCAAAACCCCTCCCCCTTTCCAATACTCAAGTTATATTTGTGTTGATTTTATGCTTTCAAATCTTTAATGTATATAATTTATATTATGATACTTTTAAGTATTTTTTGCTTTAACTACTCTATTCAGGATTCTAATGATAATTCCCAACATACCCATATTATCTCTAGCAGACAACATCCCATATTACATCAAGATCAGGTTAGGTTTCAGTAATTAATAATGTCGCTTGTGTTGTTTTACTTATTTTAAACAAATTTTCCTTTTTTTTGTTATGACAAATAGCAAATGCAGCCACTTTTTGTTTCAATGGACTTTACAAGTATGGTTTACAATCATGGAGACTGTAGACCATAGTCTCAGGTTCTACTTCTAATATTGTCTTTTGGGCATAATCGTTAAGTGATTTCAATTTTGTATTTATGAACCACTTGGTTATGACAAATATGAAATGCAATCAATTGGTGTTCGTATGGATAACACAACTATGCTTTACACTTATCATCATTCTGGAACAAATTCTCAGGTATTATTTATAATATTTTCTTTTTATATTATTTGTAATATTTTATTTTGTAATTTGTTATTAATCTTCGAATGATTTATCATGTTAGGTCATTGATGCAGAAAAAAGTAAACAAAGTATTAGAGCTATTATCCCACCTTCAATGCACTTGACTGATTTACTTACGGTAATTTGAAGAAAGTTTGATTTTAATTTCAATTTTGATTAATAATTGCATTTCATGTTTATAATTGTATTAATTAAATAAAATTCATTTTGACTGATAGGCACAACAAACATTTGGTTTTGAAAATTTGGGAGAAGCAAACAATTTAGGAGTTGGTATTTTCAACGAGAACTGTGATTGTTGTTTTCATGCTAAAACATTTTGTATTTGTAAAAGAGGAGTCTTAAGCAAATTTAGCAGATTGAAGTTCATTCATTTACTGCAATGTAATTCAATTCCATTTTGAAGTTAATTCATTTACTGCAATATAACTCATTTACTACAAAATGTAAAGAAAACAATATGTTCTTATATTTACTACAAAATGTTAAGAAACTGCAATGTAATTCATTAACTCATTAACTGCAGAAAACAACAAGGGATTGTAATTCTAGAATTTTGGAAGTTGAATGTGTTAAGTCACGGATGTGACTTAACTTACACCGTTGTGCATGAAAGTCACGGTCATGACTTAACTTACACGACGGTGCATGAGTTAACTTGTGCGACCATGCAAATCAACATGTACGACCGTGTATGAGTTAACTCTGATTAATTGCATGGTCGTGCATTTAGGTTTTGATATGGTTTACAAATTAATCCACCCTTTTTACAAATTAATCTAATTAATATTTATACAACTTTGACCGATTTCACTTGATTCATATTTATTCAAATGACAACCAATTTCACCATATGCATTGGAGTACAATCAAACTAAATTCAATTCAACATTTTTCTGCTTTTACTCAAGCAAAACAAACATTATTATAATATGAAAATAAATAATATAAACAACAAATTTACCAACATTTTCCTCCATTTTACTCGAGTAAAACAAACTATACACAACAATTTTTCCAACTAATAGTAAAAGATATCAACGATCATTTCAATAAACACAACCTAAGAATTTGAAAGTCATTATACTTTATGAACAAGTTATTATTTGCATATTTAGCCAAATTCAACAAGCACTTCAATTAAAAGAACCATCAAATTAGTGCGATAGATACTCACTCAACTCTTCATCCTCTCAAGCATTTAAAGGTAAGATATGTATTCACTCATTTATTTCATGTAAGGCATCTACCTTAAGCTTGCTTACCAATCCAATCTCCACCACTCATATCAAACACAAGCATCAATCCGAAGGTCTTTATTTAGGTTGTAATGGAGCTAGGCTAAGGGTAGGAAAAAATAAAATTATAGGTTAAACCCACAACATAAATTGTTCATTTAAACATAGACAAAAGAATGATCATAAAACACTCAATTCCTTTCTCTCACTGAACAAAATTAACACTTTTTTTTTTCATTTCTCTCCTCTTTTTATTTTCTGCTCATCTTCTCTTCCTTCCTTTTCTTTTCTTTCTTTTCTTTTTCTCTTTTTTCTCTTTTTTCTTGTTTTACTATATTTGTCCCTTTTCTGTATTTATGATTATAAAACAAGAAAATCAAGAGAAGAGACATATAAAGGAGAAGTGAAAATTCCCACAACCCTACCCATCTCTAATAC
This sequence comes from Erythroxylum plowmanianum, assembly GCA_025531925.1. Taxonomy (NCBI): domain Eukaryota; kingdom Viridiplantae; phylum Streptophyta; class Magnoliopsida; order Malpighiales; family Erythroxylaceae; genus Erythroxylum; species Erythroxylum plowmanianum. Next base: position 1,316,830 of record JANVCQ010000002.1, read on the forward strand.
AATAGGGAACTATACATTATGATTCCCCAAACTTATTCAGTAAACCCAATTATACTCATTCAAATGCTCAACTTGCTTTATGGTAGGTACAATGAAGACGATAAATAATCAAGGTGAAGGCTCATATTTAAGTTTAAAGAAAGAAAAAGTTTTATGTTAAGCTCAAAAGGGGTTTACTAAAGGTAAAATCATTGTGACCTTTTAAGCAAAAGGGCTAAATCCTAATTGCCTTCATCATTCCAATATTTGCATAAGATTGTATGATCTGAACTAATATTTGCAAGCAAGTTCTGGAGTTCCTTAATCATGAAAGAACACTCTCGACAAAGAATTACAAAATTTGGTGTTTAATATTTCAAAAAGGCTCAAAATCTTACCAAATGAAAGGAGTCATTCATCTATCATAATAGGTCAATGTTCTTTTAACCCAAATCCAAGTCAATTAGTCTAAGCATGCAAGTATACCCATTCACTCATATTGTGCATTTCTAATCCGATTGAATTTATTTAATAATCATACATCTCTAACTACTAAATGGGAAAACAAATACATAAGACACATATAATAATTTTTTCTTTGTTCTAAATTGTTAGTCACACAGCACTTGAACATCACTTTGCCCTTAATGTGATAAGAAAATGAAAGGGTAATCTAAGAGGCAAAAGAATGAAAGCAAGGACAAAGATGAAAACAAAAAAAAATTAAAACAACAACCAATAAAAAGGGAAAGGTTAGAAACACGATACTAAGATAGGGGTGGAGGCTGTCTAAAGTGGGCATTCAAATTGGCCATGAAGGTTTGGATCTCCACCACGCTAGCTTCAATGTCTGGAGCCTGTCAATTGTTCGTCGTTCAAATACTATTAATTGATTTGTCAGTGATTGATACTCCACGGAACCATATAAAGATGTATGCTGCATATGTTAGGGTTAGGGAGGTGGAACATCATCTTCTTCTGAAGCTTCCATTTTTACAACTTGAGATCACTTGCTGCTCGAAGCTTCCCCTGTGTCATCATTGATAAGAACATAGCGATCGCCTTGCCGCTTGATAGCCTTCATCGACAGCAAAGATTTCAAGTCAAGAGTTAAGTTTCCTAAAACTGGTTGCATCAGTATGGGTGTTCTCTTGGTTAGTAAGCCAAGATGTTTAACAATTTGGGTCAAAAATGCCCCAACAACTATTTTACCTGCATTAGATTGAGCCACTTCAGGTAAATACAGACTTAACCAACTACCAGCATTAAAGGGCTTGGCATGTGCCATACACCATAAAATAAATAATTTAGTTTTAGAAATTGCCCCATTGTTATCCCCTCTATCGAATAGTGTAAAAGTTAAAAACCGATGGAGATAGCGAAGGCCAGGGTCCACGACAGCAAATAATTTAGACCGACTAGGGGCAAACACTTTCTTAGAATTGGTCAATTGTGACCAAAATTCGCTAGCCCCAAATTCGTCAGGATATTAATAGAAATCAGTATTTAAAAAACCAAAAATATCATTCAGTACTTCTAAAGTGATCAGATAATATGCATTCATTAATCGAAATTGAAGACTTAACTCAATGTTCCTATTATTAGTTTCATGAACTAATTCTAAAGTGGTCAGAAACTTTAATGTCAATTCTACATAGAAATTTTCCTAATTTCTAAAAATTTTTCCTCGCCTATATTTCGCACCAACTTATGGACTCGATCAAATATTCCTAATTCAATAAGTGCTAATAAGTGCTTGAGAATCTAAAATTCTATTCGAAATAATTTTACGATCCTTAAGAAAAGTGTACCTTTGTGGGTGCTCTCTACTTTCAAAGATGAGATACGGAATACCTGAATTAGGCTCTTGTGGTGGAGACGAGCGAACTCTGGGTTATTTTGTTCTTGGAGGTATAATTGGTTGTGTAGGTAGACGTAAGGCTTGCAGTGTTAACTGGAGTAGCGACACAGTTCTGTGGTGGCTACTGTGGCATGATTGTGCGACGACCACTAAGAGATTATTACAGACATGCGTTAGGCAAGGGGCGTGCATTAGTGAGGGAATAATAATGGTTTGTAGGTGGAGAAGAAGCAAAGCATAATGTGAAGATTATATAGAGGGAGAGGGAGTGTTGGAGAGTACTCCCCAGTCATACCTGTGATTGGGGTTGTGAGTGCACCCCCGTGACTGGGGAGTCACACTTGTGGGTATGGGTGTGACTCCCCAGTCAGACATTTATGACTGGGGACCCCGTGCTTAAGCACGAGTGTGACTCCCCGATCACACCCGTGACTAGGGAGGGGAGTCACACCCATGACCGTGACTGTGGTGATTGGGGGGTCCCCGTGCTTGAGCACGAGTGTGACTAGTGTTGTTACTAGGGAGTCCAGATTTTGTAGAATGATTGTCTTTTTGTAAACTCAACCCTAACCTTTCAAAAGCTAAAATCTTACATTGTTCTAACTAACCACTTACCAACTAAGAAAGCTAAGGAAACCAAAGATTTGACTGAAGAAAAAAAATGACGCATTGGTTCAATAATCAATATTCTCTTTTTCATCAATTCTGTAATAATAAAATCTTTTTGAATCATTACAATATTGACACTCTTTTCTCCTCTTTGAATGGAGGATATAATAACTGGTCATGGATTTGTCAGTGTAAGCAGAAGACTTGATTCAAAAAGTTCTCATAAATGCCAAACATATCTTGTTCCAATTCATTAGGCATAAATGAAACTTCCATAAAAAATTCCATTAAAAAGGTTTGGATAAATAAAATTCATCTTATCTTTCTTATTGCTAATTATCAAGAATTTGAATAAAAAATGGATACATTCAATATCCAATTTTTTGAGATCCAAAAAGGGGCCTTTATTAAATTTTAATTTTAACCGACTTTCTTTATTTCTTGATCAAAAAGAAGAGAAAAAAAAGAGAAAAACATCAATTTACCATACTATCGAATATCATAGAATAGTGTTAATTGTAGTGTGCTCTTATTTATCTACGTTTATATAAGACGTAAAATTGGAATTCTTTGCATTTTTTTCTCTAAAATCCATTAAGAAGTAAGAAGTCAAGTTTCATTCAAATTAATGACTTTGACTAACTTGACTAACAATTTTTACGTAAATTAGAAGTTAAAAGGCAGTATGAACTAAAATGAACAGTGCAGTAGTAATAAATGCAAGAATTTTTACTTCCATAACCTTATCCTTTCATTATGATTTATTTCGTAATAACTCAGGATTGAATCCCATAAAAATGATAACGTCTATAAATTAAATGGGATGAATTCTATGGTGAGGATGTCCAATCGGATCAATATCATGAATAATAGTATCTAAGTTATCGAATCGATTCATCATCACACTTGGAATAGTATAACACGAAAACATCATTTATCCATAAGTAATCAAAAAAATGTATTCCTAATCTAATCGAGAATTTCGTTTCATTACCTTATTTTTATTTGTTATTTATTTTCATTTTTTCCAACTCCATTTGTTTCTAAATTCTGAAGTAAATGGCCTTCAAGATGTGGGATTTCTAGAGTGATCTTTTCATAGCCTTCGTTTTTCACATGAGTCTAAATATCGGTAAAAAAAGATTTGCATGATTCGCTCTACAATTGACTCTTATATCACCCACAAATCCCAAAAATCCATTCGTTCGATTTTTTCTTTGATTCCGAGAAACAATAAATAAATTCTTGTTTGCCCCTTCCACACCCCACATGAGATTTACAGCTTGGACTTTCCCTGTGAGTCCATAAGAATCGGATACCCATATTCCCGGACCATACAATCCAAGTACATAAAAAGCATTTTTTCCTGTCCTCATGAATCAGAGAGTACTCATATTTTATTTCTATATTGATATTAATTATGGATAACTAAGAATGAAAAGAATAACTATATTGATATTGCAGATGATTTGCTTCCTCCTAGACATGATGATTATCACATGTTGTTGAGGTAATCTTCCATTTATTCACTTCGCAGAACGAGTTGGGGTAGCTGTTATTTACCTGCAAGGACTTGAAGAACATCAAGTTATGGCTGCTCCAGCCAAATTATGTATAGATATTTCAATATCCAGGTTCGTCGTAAAAATAAAGAACCTTTTACAGATTTTTGATAACAAGAAAGTTCGACATCGAGAAAGCAAAGCAGATGGGTGCAATACGCTTCAATGGGGGAGCAACTGTGGTACGGACACAATTATGGAGGTAAAAACATTTTAAGACTTGTTTTAGCACTAATTCAATACTTTTCTCCTTTAAACTTGTATTTATTATCTATCGATCCATGATTCTACTGCCCTCCCCTTCATTTTCTAATTATTTCTGCTATGGTGGCAAATCTTTCAACTTTTATAAGGTGATATTGACTTTTGTTTTCAGGATTTCGATTTCAGTGAATTGGATGAAGTTAGAAAGTACTATCCTCAGGCTTATCATGGAGTAGACAAGGATGGAAAGCCCATCTACATTGAAAGATTGGGAAAACTTAATCCCAACAAACTCTTACAAGTTACGACAATGGAACGATACGTTAGATTTCATATGCAGGAGTTCGAAAGTGTTTTGCAATCAAGTTTCCAACTGGCTCTATTGCTGCAAAGAGACATGTAGATTCAAGCACTACTATTTTGGATGTTCAAGGCGTGGTATGCCTCTTGTTGCTACTATCTTT
>JANVCQ010000002.1:1340169-1366334 GCA_025531925.1 Erythroxylum plowmanianum
TATGCATATAAATATTATTTAAAGTATATTAAACAATATACAAAGCACAATATATTAATTATTATATAATTTTAAACTGTACAAAACATAAATCAAATTATATCTAATTAAAATTTTTATATAGGTAATCAAATTAATATAAAAAATAAATATTAAAACATATAAAAGTCAAATAATATTATATAAATATCAAAATAAATATTATAAGTTGAATAGATAGTTAAATACATAATAAATTATGCATTTTATTGTAATACAAGAAGATTTGCAATGTGTTTTCTCGCATATTGTAATACAATAAGATTTTCAATAAATTAAAGAACATGAGTTTGCAAGATAAACGTAAAGATGAGTTTGTGAATATTGTGAGAATTATGTGTAAAATATAAGGATAAAAGAGACTAAAAAATAGTGTTATTAATTGATATAAAAAATATATCCGAAAAAGTTATTTCAACCCGTTGGCACGGTTACTAGGCAGCTTTGGCCACATCTTTTGAGAAACTTCAAATTTGAGCTTCTTAAAAAGTTATATTTTAACTGTAAAAAAAAATCATATCTATTGAAGAAATATTTTTTTATTTTATAGTCAAAAATTTTTTTTTTTTAAAAAGCTTTTGTAGTGGAAAAAAATATTTATTATCCTTCTAAAAGCCTATTTAAACAGACACTTAGACTGATTTGATACTCAACTCTTAAAAATAAAACAATAAAATTAGACAATAGACTTAAGACTGGACAAATTAAACTCGGACTTAATTACAAATTATTATTTTATATTTTTAATTTAAATAATTTATTTTTAAAAAATTAGCGAGACCGACTCATGCCCAATTCTATTACAAAGTACAGTAAGACAAATAATAAAGTGAGCTCTAAAATTACTCCTAAAAAACAGTTATAGATTCGTAAAAAAGAAATACTCTTTTTGAGAAAAAAACAGTTGTGGTAATTCATGCTTTCGCAGGTGCACTGCACAAGGTCGAATCGCGGTGTTGTTGTTTTGTACTTGTTAGCTGTCAATTGTCCCATCCAAACACACGAATATCGTGAAAAGGCTGGGTACCTCGTCCGCATTTGCTCGGTCCAAAATCAATCCACTGTCGTTTTCACCACCTCATCACGCCGCCGACGTCACTCCGCCAGATCAATGCCCGTTTTCTCGATCCTTCCATCAACTTTTTCTTTTCATACTACAATTCTTGGTTTGAATTAAATTTTAATTAATTTAATTCTAATTAAATAATTAATAAAATAGTTTTTTAATTTTCACTTATTTAAAAATTACTAAATTAGTCATTGGAACTTATAATTGTTCTTTGAAAGTTTTTGGATATTCATTAATTTTAATAACCCGGCTTTGTTTAATTGGCATAAATTTTTAGAAATTAATCTTTTCCTTAAAATTTATATTATTACGTTTGATTTATTTTTTTGAGTAGTTAAGAAAATAAAAACTTTCTCAATCTAGAAAAAAATAGTAGCATTTTATTTGGTTTCTAAATCTCAACATTTTTTTATATTTAGATTAATTTAATATAAAAATACACTAATAATTTAATCCTTCTTTCTCTCTCAATTTTATGACAACTTTTTAATAAAACCTACCTTCTCTTCCGTTAACTTTTTCTTTTCATACTTCAATTCTCGGTTTAAATTAAATTTTAAATAATTTAATTCTAATTAAATAATTGATAAAATAGTTTTTTTAATATTTACTTATTTGAAAATGACCAAATTAGTCATTGGAACTTATAATTGTTCTATGAAAATTTTTGGATATCCATAATTTTAATGACTAAGCTTCAACCATTGAGGTTTTGTTAAACCCTTCCAAAACCTTGACGGTGGCATGGGTTTAATTTACAAAAATAATTTATTTATAAAAATATAAAAAATTTACATATATTATGATTTTAGGGGGGGAAAAAAACACTCTTTGCCTCACGGTGGTCCACCAGCCACCACCACAATCTGACTACCGGACAAAACTGTCACCACCGTATCCCATTCACTGTCGATCTGTCATAGCCTAACGTGGCCAAACTTTTGCTTGGAGTCTGTACCAGAAGTCAGAGCGATTGCATTGAGACTGACCGAGTTCCTGGTGTAGTCTTTACCTTCCTTTGATTTAGAATTAGGAAATCAAAACAATAACTAAATGAATCTAAGAAAACCAAACCAAAACATAGGAGAAAGACTCGGAAGTTGACTACTACTAGGGCCCTGAAAGTAATGTTTAGAGGCTGAGATTTTCTCCGTAAATAAATAATTATCAACAAATGCGGGGCTAAAATGAACTGGAAGATCTCTGATGAACTTTTCTAGGTTCATGGAAGTCCGTGGCTAATCCGCATACCTTGGAGTGAAAAGTGGGCGTCAGATCAGAGAGATTGTAGGCTGAAGAGAGCTCGTTGGAATATTCAAAGCCCACCATTGTTTGTGGTGCTTCTCGTGACATTGGATCACAGAGCCAACCACACTTATCACCATCATCATTCACTTCTATCCTCATTCATCTCCCACCTGTGACTATTCTCGTTTTCATCACAAAGCCACCGGAGTTTGCAGTTGTTTCCCACGTTTCCTGTTACTGACATATTGGAAGTGCAGAAACTTTTGATCTTCTCATCAAAGTTGTGATCTTTTCACCTTTTTGTGTTCTGGGATTCCGCTAAATTCTATGAACTGGGCATTAGATTGCTGTTACGGCTATTGGTTTTTAGTTTTCTCTTTCATTTGTCGCTCTTCGAACTGCTGCTGGTATTTAGGACCGTACGAGGAAAGTAGTTAACTTTTTCGGTTTTTGATTTTACCATTTCCTCGAGATTTATATTTTAATATCTGGGATCCCCAGATCTTACATCTTAGGTTAGCTTTTTCTGGTATATTCTCTTCAAAAGCTTCTAGTTACCAGTTTTAGTAGGTTCAAAGATGGATTCTTGCTCTGCTGCCTTGAAATTTACCGCCAATGCCTTTGATGTTAATCGCGGAGATCATTGTAATAGAGGCACTCTCTTTTGGGGTGAGAGTGTCAGGACGAAGACTTCCAACTTTTCCAAGATTTTGAGAGCTGAAAATCATAGAGGAGCTCGAAAGTTCAAGCCTGTGGTTACCTGCTCTATTCTCACGTCAAATATCGACAAAGAGACCATGGTAAGTACATGACAAACATGATGTCGCCTAGTATTAGATTCTGAATCATTGTTATTTATTTGGAACTTAAAGCACTGACCTGTGGTTTCAGACATTTGATGCACAGTTTGAGAGTCCAAGATCAGACCCCAAAAATGTTGTTTCAATTATTTTGGGTGGTGGCGCTGGCACCAGACTTTTTCCTCTTACGGGTAGAAGGGCTAAGCCTGCGGTAAGATGTCAACGAACATGGCTTCCGTGATTGAATTTTAGCTTCTCTCTTCTTCTTCTTTTTTTTGGGGGCAATTGGAATAGTATTCAAACCTAAAAGGCTGTTTTGGCCAGTTATAGAAGGTAACACATTAGGCTGCATGGAGGCAATCATTGTAATTGGTGTGTATAAGTTAATTGACCATTCTGCAAAAATGTGAATGGAATCATCTTTTGTAAATTATATCTTCTTGCAGGTTCCAATTGGAGGGTGTTACAGGCTGATTGATATACCTATGAGCAACTGCATTAATAGTGGTATAAAGAAGATTTTCATTCTCACACAGTTCAACTCTTTCTCACTCAATAGACACCTAGCTCGCACGTATAATTTTGGAAATGGGGTTAATTTTGGTGATGGGTTTGTCGAGGTGAGAAGGATTTGATGAAGTTTAACTCTTTCATGTATGACAATAAGTTATTGAAATCCTAACTGAATTGCTTTTTCCTGAGGAGCAGGTCTTGGCTGCCACTCAAACACCAGGAGAAGCAGGAAAGAAGTGGTTCCAAGGAACGGCCGATGCTGTGAGGCAATTTGTTTGGGTTTTTGAGGTTAGAAATCAGATTAGTGCCTTCATTTTTAGGGTATTTTGTGTTGTCAATTATTTGAGTAAATGGGTTTTATTCTTGATCCATTCAGGATGCAAAAAACAAGGATGTGGAACATGTATTGATATTGTCTGGAGATCATCTTTACCGGATGGACTATATGGATTTTATTCAGGTACCTTTTAAACGTCTGCATTGCATTGCTGCTAATATCTTTCTGTTCCGGATTGCTGGAGTTTGGCTTGTACTTGGTTACTGATGCATTCTTCACTTGCAGAAGCACATCGATACAAATGCAGATATCACAGTTTCATGTGTACCCATGGATGATAGGTATGACTATGGCATTGATAATATTTTTCAGGATACCTTGTTTCTTGATGAATACGGTGCTTTTGGTTGTTTTCCATTTCAAAGCAAAATTCAGCTTGATCTATGTGCTGATCCGTGGTCTAGATTTCTAGTTTCTGTCATTCAAAACATTCATTGTAGACACAAGCTAAAATATAAACTTGTGTTTCTCAGTTGACATTCACCAAATATTACTTATTTTGCAGCCGTGCTTCAGATTATGGACTGATGAAGATTGATGACAAGGGACGTATCATCCAATTTGCTGAGAAACCTAAAGGCTCTGACCTGAAAGCTATGGTAGTTGGCTGCCTTATCTCCTTTTTCATTCTTCAGCTCCATAGTTTTGTTTCTCACTTCAGATTCTTCTTACCTGATGCACAACCTTGTCTAGGTTGATACATATATATTTCCTTATTAGCTTGCTTGCTGATTTTTTCACAATGATGCAGCAAGTTGATACAACTGTTCTGGGACTATCTAGGCAAGAAGCCATAAAATTTCCTTACATTGCTTCAATGGGTGTTTACGTGTTCAGAACTGATGTTCTGTTGAAACTTCTGAGATTGAGCTATCCGTCCTGCAATGACTTTGGATCTGAAATTATTCCGTCTGCAGTGAAGGACCACAATGTTCAGGTGAGATTTATCTTTTGGAACATGGACTCTTCTAATTGTTCTGCTTTGTCCTGTATCATGTATCTATAGAAATTAGTTGACCTTTCAGTTACTGATCTTACTTATTTTTTGATTAGGCATACTTGTTCAACGATTATTGGGAAGATATCGGAACAGTAAAATCCTTTTTTGATGCCAATTTGGCTCTAACCGAACAGGTCCGTTGTTTTGCCACTAAAACATTGAATTGAAGTTGGTATACACAATTCTCTGGTTTTCTATTGACTGATGCAAATTCTTTATTCAATCTTGTTTTGTGATGAAGAAAATTGTTCAGCCTTACAAGTGTTGCACTCTAAAATTAAAATTTGTGTCCTATTGTTGAACAGAATGAGTATCATATATGATTCTGCAAACTGATAAGACACCTTTTCTGCAGCCACCGAAGTTCGAATTTTATGATCCGAAGACACCGTTCTACACATCTCCTAGATTTTTGCCCCCAACTAAAGTTGACAACTGCAGGGTACGACTGTTTGGTTTGACAAACTGGCCATTTCCAACTAGATTGTTGCATCTCTTGACCCATTTATTCGCTGCAGGTTGTGGATGCCATAATCTCACATGGTTGCTTCCTAAGGGAATGTAGTGTGGAACACTCCATAGTCGGTGTTCGATCACGTTTAGAGAAGGGTGTTGAGCTTCTGGTTAGCCATACTCTAGCTTTATTGATTCCTCTCCTGTTCCCTTACATCCAACGAAAGAATAGAAGCAACTGCCCAAAGTTGAGAACAAAATGAATAAGATAAATCAGAAATACTATTTGGATTTGATGTTTGGTCAGTGAAACAGGAAAGACTAGTAGATGTAGAGGCTTTTTCATACAAATGCTCTAGATCTTAACTGCATCTAGATTTTAGTACATAGGCTGTTAGAAGTGCCTAACTCACCCCCAAAAGCTAGCTCAAGAGAGGGAGGTTTGCACACTATTATAAATTGTTGAATACTTTCATCCGATGTGGGATTCCTGACACGCCTCCCTCAGTCCAGAGCAGGACTGGACATCTGATGGACATAATTGGATAAAGGGATATAACCGGACACCGCCCTAAACCATCGAGATAAACTGGCTTTGATACCATGTTAGAAGTGCCTAACTCACCCCCAAAAGCTAGCTCAAGAGGGGGAGGTTTGCACACTATTATAAATTGTTGAATACTTTCATAATTGTTCGATGTGAGATTTCTGACAGAAGCCAACAGTAAATCTTTAGACTACCTTGAATGAATTTCAGTGCCAAACAATATTTTCTTTGCAGGATACTATGATGATGGGGGCCGACTATTATCAAACCGAAGCGGAAATCGCTTCATTGCTTGCCCAAGGAAGGGTTCCAATTGGTGTTGGACAAAATACTAAAATCAGGTGAGCAAGTGGTAGGTTCAGTCATTTAATTTCGTGATGAAATACTCACAAACCATTTGCTGATCCCAAATCATCTTCAAGGAACTGTATTATCGACAAGAACGCCAAGATTGGACGAGACGTCATCATTAGAAATGCGGATGTAAGTTTCAATTTCTGTGTTTAAAGTAAAGGGAATGTCAACACCAGTTGAAACCGTGTTTATGTCTTCATCTTTTCGATGTTGTGTGTGTCTCTGCTGAACTAGTTTTTTGTTTTTCTCAGGGCGTTCAAGAAGCAGAAAGGCCAAGTGAAGGAATTTACATCAGGTCAGGGATTACAGTCATTCAGAAGAATGCTACGATCAAAGACGAGACCGTGATTTAAGTTTTGGGTTAGTGGTGGAAGCCGAGTAGTAATAGGCGCACATTCTTTTATCCATTCTGATTGCTTGGCGATAATCAATGCTTGTATATTAGAAACTAAAAGATGCCTTTATAAGAACCAGAGCTTGAGATTAAGAGGCACTAATGTAACTTTAGAATTAGAATGTTTCTAAGCCAATCGGTTGATTTATCTCGTTTTATATCTGTGGTTTGATATAGTTTTTGCAAACGAGTTCTTGACTCCAGGATAAATGATCAACTTTACAATTAGACAAAGTAAAGTTCGGAATTGGTTTCAGGTTAAGAACTGTATTAGAAGTGAAATCCTAAATTTTATTGTTTGATATGGCCAATGTTTATGAAAACATTGCATATTAAACTACACTAATGAGAAATCTATTGAAAATTTTTAATGCTTCACAATAGTTCTATTGTTCCTAGCCAACCACTGAGCCTTTATGATATCTCTTGCTCTGTGCAATGTCTTCATATTTCGTAGCCTTGAAAACATCTTCCGAATCCGATTGAGCTTCTGAGACTGAACGGTGATGAGGTTAGCTGTTGAGGGGTTCTCAGAGAAGACAACCTCATAGCCATCTCGAAATGAGTCCATTCCTTGAGTAAACAGTTGCCAGAAAATGCCACCTGCAGCTGCTCCACCACCTCTAGCAGAAGAGTAAACTGCTGAGTAAATGGTGTCGAACAACTGATCCCTTTGATTGTAACTGCCAGTTCTTGATGATTTTCCAAACTCGGTGAAGAGAACTGGCTTGTGAAGTATGTTCTGAGCATCTTGGATGTGAATTGCCACCCAGTTGTTCAGGAATGACTGCAACCTCTCTTCGTTCGAATCTGTCAGCCTGTTCATGAACAAGAGAAACTCCATTCTCAGTTAGGAACACTAGCAACTGAATAGGATTCTGATCTTTTAGCAGGAGATTGCTTGCTTACCATTGGTCAGGATATGAATGGACTGTGGCAAAGTCGATTCCAGGAATCTGGTTGTTGGCGATGAAGTCTGTTCCTGTTTGAGAGTTGGGATTATACTGTTGGTTTAGTGACGATGATTGTCCATAAAACCCTTCTAACCCTGCTTCCAATAAATGGTTTCCATCTATGGACTTCAAATATGAAGCCATCTCCGTAATCCAAGCCTGTCATGTTAAAAACAACACGTAAAGCTTATGTGTCAACATCAATCAGAAAGCAGAAATGAAAATAAGTCGAAGAAGTCCTGACAAGATTGTGATGAATCAAATCCAAAAGACTGTAACTTGACCAAATGGTGGTGTTTTAAAGACCTGGAGGTACGTATCAAACCTGAATGGTCCTTCCCGATGGATCGGAGGTACACCTGGGTTCATTCATAAGCTCCCAAGCCATGATTGTTGGATCATCTTTATAAGCAACTCCGGTGATACTGTTCCGCCTTGTCAGGATAGTCTATAACAAAAGCATCAAACTTTTAATCCAAAGTGGAAACTTTAACCATGTCCATTCTTTCTCTGATTGAAATTATGATCAGAGAAATGTTATGTTCACTCCATGAAAAGAAAACAGGGAAGGAACAGAGGAGATATGAATGTCTTTGAGGGAGAGAATTGAGTCACCTTGATGTGATTCTTGTAATAGCCTTTGACTACAGAGTTGGTAAAGAAATCATCATCAGATGAAACAGATTGCCCTTGATTTCTCGCCCAGTTCACGTACTGTCTTCTTCCTCCATAGTTCTCATAGTTGTTCACCAAACTCAAAACTAGCTTAATCCCATATTTCTTTGCTTCAGATATTACAAAATCCAATCCCTTTAAACGAAGAAAAAAATGAACAACATTTAGAAAAAGCAAGAAACCAGATCATGAGGAAACAGAGGAAAACAGAAACACAAAATGATCACTTAAAATAACCTGGAAAGTTTGCTCATTGTAGGAGCCAGGTGATGACTGAAGAGCTCTGTCTTCACCATCATTGAAAGCCCAAGTTCTTGACAGAGTAAGGCCATGAGCTCTAGCTTCCTCCAAGACAGATGAAACTTTGTTTCTCTGAGAATGGTCAGTTGCCAAATACATGAGCCAGTAGGCGTTGAACCCATTTGCATAAAATGGACTCCCATTCAACATAAGGTTCACTCCTTTGACTGTTATGAACCCTTCATCAGCTTTCACTTGACGAAAAATCCCCAGTTCTTGAATGAGGAGAATCAGGAAGATAAACAGTCCCAGATGTTTCATTTCTCTCATTCTTCTTCTTCCTCCCCTTGTCTCAAAGAACTTAAAATGCAGGATCACTCAATGAAGGTTTCTTCTTATAGACAGATAGTAAGCGTCAGGAAATGGATTATGGTTACCTATTACCGTGCTTCAATGAATGGTCCTTTAAGTCAGTGCAGAGACCAGAAATGTCAATTTTTTTCCTCTGTTTTCTGCAGTAATAATCATAATTGAGCTAACAGTGTTCTAACAATATATTTTAGATATGGGAAAGTGACTTACTTTTTATTTCCGTGCCCCGAGTTCAGAGCCATAGGATTACAGAGAGAAAGAGGATCTTTATGCAGAAAAAAGAGGATCTTTATGCAGAAAAGAACATTTATGTTGATGACACATTTGCTTAAATAAGCAGATTGGATTTTTCGGATGATCATTAAGTAAATTATCGAATATATATAATAAATTACTAGACTTTTAGTTGGATTTAGGATTTTTTTTAAAATTTAAACTTTAGGTTGAGATCAGACTACACTACCCTATTCAATCTAATACCTAAAAATTTTACAAAAAATAATATTATTTTAAAAATTTTTAATGAAAAAATTGAATCAGGCCTAACCCCGAGCTCAAACTATATACTTTGAATCTAATCGAGTTTTAAATAAAACTCAAGCTTAGATATAAGTCAGGACCTAACTCAGTGCAACCCATTATCATCCGAACTAGGGATGGAAGGCTAAGATAGGACCTCATTGTGACCTTGTAAACCAAATCTACTACCTTTCTTTGAAATTAAGAGTCTAGAGGGTTTTATAATAGAAAGAGATGGAATGTAACACAATTTCATCATTTAGAATGAGGTTTTATAATGGAATAGAATGAAAGCAGAGAGTTTTATGTTACGTTCCATTCCATCCTAAATAGTAAAAATGAGAAACTTCCGATTCGAAAAGTTTATGATGGAACGTAAACTAATAAATATATACTATCTAATATACCCTCCATGATTTTTCATAATACCAATTATTTCTTACACTACCCTAATAACAATTAACATAAAATAAAAATATAAATAAATTATTTTTGAATATAAATCAAATAGAATAGAATAATACTTAACATAATAAATTTTATTAAATAATTAAAAATAATAATTTATATAATTAATAATAAAATAATGAAATTTTTATTAATGAAAAATATATAATATAAAACAAAATTATTGTTCAAGTCACATGCGTGACCTTAATTATTCGTTACGGTTACCATGACATGTTTTTTGTAAGTCACAGGTTTTTGCTGCTTTAAAACTATATTATTCGAGTGTTTTTGCATTTTCAGTTATAGGTTGTGTGGGAATGTTATATAAGGGTATAGTAGTCATTTATCATTTATTACATTCCATTCCATCCATCTTTCAAACAACATTTCGTTACATTATATTATGAACTCTTTCACCACTCTCAAATAACTTTTCATTATATTACATTCCATTTTATTATAAATCATTCCGTTCCATTCTGTTCCATTCCATGTTATTTCATTTCATTGGTGAATATTTAACTCAACAAACCCTAAAGGATCGTCAAACGAGTGGTGACAGAGTACGAGGATGTTGTTGCCATACACTCTTCCGAACCTAATAACGTCTCATCCTTCTATCCAACTTGTCAACAAAATCTTAAGGGGTTAGAACAAACCAAATCGCCTCTGTCGTTTGAAGTGGCGTGTTTTCATTGAGATGTTTCAGCCCTGTTCTATTTAATCTGATCCACACATTTACGTGGATCCACATAAATGTGTGAGTGAGATTTAATAGAATAGAGTTAGAACTGGTTAATTGAAACAGATAATCTGATCTCAATCTTAAGAATCAAAAGTAAATTTTAGTTAATATTTAACAATTATGTTTAAATTATATTAATATTTAATAAATCTCAATTATTTAAGAATGATTATAAATCATAAAGACAGTGAAAGCATAAAAATACACCATTGATGGTTGGGCCCATCATCCTGCAATTTTCCTTGGATCTCTTTATGTCACTTAGGAGTTAGGACCATTTTATGTCATGTTTCCGATAAATAAGTAAGATTTTCTTATAAGCAAACCACTCCAACTCACACTACCTTTGTGTGAATTTTCTAGTTTAGTTTAATAATATTTATTACTGAAAATTTATTAATTAATTTGGTTTTTATAAATTAAAATAAAATAATTAATTTTTATTTAACAATTTTTAAATTAAACATTAAATTTGTTATTATTATGATAAACAATTCTATATTATTATTATTATTATTATTGTTATAATTTATTTTAATCAAAGTATATCATTTACTCCTATTCCGTTCTAGCGGATAATAACTTCCCTGGCTTGAGCATGCCAATGAAGATTCCAAGTCTCACGGCCCAATGGCTGCTAAATGAATCCCAATGCACTGACCGCAGATAGGTTAGATTCTGTGCTAGGACCACGACGACTTTCACTTTAGAGAGACCGTATACGTAATCAAACGTCACCGTTTTACGCCTATCTAGCACCAACCCATGTGCAACCGTCAACTGTCGCAAATTAGAAGCAGTGACAACTATCCAATGGGTATCATGTGAACTGTGTATCTGTGACATGTACCGGTAATTGGGCATCCCACTTGACCAACCGTCGATCTTTAGTTAGTGGCTTTTACCGGTGATTGGCGCCAGAGGTCGGTGCATCATTCCCTTGCGTCCGGTGGCATTGGAAAGTGCTCGCGCCTGTGTTCGTTGATATATGTAAGCTTTTTTTACGGACCCCTTTGCCTCGTTTTGGCCACTGGGAAGATGGGATGGTTCATTCTTATTAAATCACTAAATTAAAAGTTGAAACATTCTAATTAGAACATGCTGCTCCAACCCATTTTGGCGTAATTTGTATTCAAAAGGTAGAATCGTCTACCTTAGACGCCCCTAGATTTTTACCTGATAGAGTTGTGAGGGGGTAAATTACGATTTAATTTCATTTAGGTTATCAAAAAGACGGCCTTTTTTTCGATGCGTACAAGAAATCATCACATTGGATGAACTCTCACACTGCTGCTACCAAGACTCGAACTTAAGACCTTGCACTCAACTTTCCTTTTTGATAACCAGTTGAGCTACCCGTGCGAGCCCCGTTTTTGCATACTGATGTTGAGAAATGCTGTGATTGTGTTTTCGTGTCAACTTTCACCCCAACCACCAACCACCAATCACCAAGGTTCAGTTTTCACTAGTCTCTTATTCATTGCTTGACGAATAGATGTTGAGATTTAGCAAGTATTAGTGTTTGTTTGGTTTAACTTTTGGAGAGTAAAAAAATATTTTTTTTTACCACAAAATCTTTTTTTTAAGAAAAATGATTGTTTGGTTGTAAAATAGAAAATTATTTTTTTAGTAGATATAGTTTTTTTGGTAGTCAAAATACATTTTTTTAATTAAGAATCTCAAATTTGAAACTTTTCAAATAAAACACTTTTTAAGGTAGATTTTTTAAATCAACTAATGAGCTTATTTTTAGTTCTTTTTACCCTTATATTTTACACATAATTTTCACAATACCTACAAACTTATCATCATGTTTATTTTGAGATTTATATAATATTATTTGACTTTTTATATATTTTTAATATTTATTTTTCATATTAATTTTACTTATATTATAATTCATATAAAATATTTGGTTAAATATATTTTTATTTATGTTTCATATGGTTTAAAATTATATAATAATTAATATATTGTGCTTTGTATATTGTTTAATATATTTTAAATAATATTTATATGCATAAATAATTTTTATTACAAAATAAAATATAGTTAAAATTAAAAATATTTTTTATTTTATGTTGCCAAATAGTCTATTGTATGAAACTTTGTTAAAAAAATCTCTTTTTTAAATGACAGTTGAACAGTCAACTGACTTCTTATAAAAGCTCTTATTAAAAAAACTCTACTGACAAAAATTTTACTGATATAAGCTCATCCAAACAGGCACTTAGTTAGTGTTAGTTTGGATCATCTAACCTCTCAATTTTTTAATTATTGTTATGAAAATGTAAATTTAGTATCATTGAATTAGTGTATAGTGCATATTAAAATTTTAAAAATATGAAAAATTATTTTATAAAGGGTTTCTCTTCGTCCCACTTTAGAGTCTATCAAGCCCCATACTTCAATTGGGCCTACACTATACAGTATTGTCGGGTTGACTGAAACACAAGTAAACTCCACAAATATGGGAACATGCGTCCTAACTTCTGCTAAATGTACGTCTGGCCCAATTTGAAATTCCTCAAACTAAAAAGCCATTAGTGCGGACAGTCTTGTATTCGAAATTCCTCACCTCAGCCAGGTTACCGTAGACTGACTATTTTTTTTTGTGACAGATATTCGAGAGTTGTTGTATCGAGCTTGGAATTTGAAGTTACAATATGTGCATCAGGAAGGCAATCAGAGTGCGGACAGTCTTGCCGCTCTTGTTGCTTATTCTAGCTCCGGAGTCCACACCCTTTAGGAGATGCCGTCGTTTGTCATAGCCCCTATATCCCGTGATTCTCACGACGTCTTGTATCGCAGATCTCTACGTTAGTTTTGTACTAATTTTCTTTTCTCTTATATTCAAAAAAAAAAGAAGCCATTAGTGCATTAGTACTACCTTTGAATTCTCCTATTTGTCTGATTAATCATATCCTGTGTGCTCAGTACATATCTTAAAGTTTAATGTAACATTCTAATCAATATTAAACTAAGCAGTCACTTTATCATATAATTGAATCATTATAGAATATCTCCAATTTTATGAGTTTCAAAGTGTCGGGGTTTGATTAAATTCGAATATTCATTTAACCAAAACTTGAATTTAAATTTGACTTTTATATATTTTCAAATTTGATTAATAAAAAATAAACCCAATTCAACTTAAAATTAAGGAATAAAATTAAAATTGATTTTACTTATATCTAAAATTTAATATTTGAATATGATTAAACTCATATTCAAGCTTAATTTTTTTCGAATTAAAATCTTCTGGTGATAAAATAGTTACAAATAATAATTAAAAAGTTGAACCGATTCAGTCAGTTCAATTTTAATATTTTAAACTAATTAATTTTTTATTTTATTTACCTTAATAACTTTTATTATTAAAAATCGATCTGTTTATTACTTAATCAATCAGTTTTTTAAATCAACCTAAAATAAATAAATATTTTTTCATTTAATAGCTTTATTTTTAATCAAACTTCAACTTTTTTCATAAATAAAAATAATTTCTTTTTAATTATATTTTAATTTTAATTATATACTAACTTTTAAATTTTAAACTTTTTATTTAATTTGTTGTCGGAATTTTAAAATATCATCCACACCACACCAGACCGTCTCTTTCAGCTTGTATTCTAGCCGCAACTACAACTACCACACACGTGCAAGGACTGTTAGGTAATCACTTGTTAGGGAGATCTAACTCAAAAATAACGAATTTGTTAGATGAAAATAGTATTCCGTACGGATATATATGTATCTATATATATATATATGTATGTATGTTGTTAGGTTAGAGTCGATTTGCTTAAACGTTTTGGTTTAATTATCTTTGTATCACTACCTTCTCTGGAAGATAAACATGGGATCAGAAGCGAAGATCGTATGTGTGACTGGTGCATCTGGGTTCATCGGTTCATGGCTCATCATGAGACTGCTTGAGCAGGACTACGTTGTTCGTGCTACAGTGAGAGACCCTGGTTTGGATTCTGATTCCCACCACCTTTTTTTTGGTTTCGGTTATATATATAAACTGTCTGATGCTTCGTTTTTCATTCGACTTTGTCGTGTATGTTTTAGAAAATGTAAAGAAGGTGAAGCACTTACTAGAGTTGCCGAATGCTAAGACTCACTTGAGTCTGTGGAAAGCTGACCTCTCCGAAGAAGGAAGTTTCGATGAGGCGATTCAAGGTTGTACAGGAGTGTTCCATGTTGCCACTCCCATGGACTTCGAGTCCAAAGATCCAGAGGTATGATCATTGGAACGATTGAATTCCCACTTTCTTGGATTACTCATAGGATGTGGGAAGACAGACGTAACTGCTGACTACATGGTTTATGTGTACTTTATTTTGCCGTTCACTCCTTTTCTTGGCAGAATGAAGTGATAAAGCCGACCATTAATGGAGTATTGGACATTATGAAAGCGTGTGTTAAGGCAAAGACAGTGAAGAGGATAGTGTTCACATCATCAGCTGGAACTGTGGACGTTGAAGAACACAAAAAACCAGTTTACGATGAGAACTGCTGGAGCGATTTGGACTTTGTTCAGTCCGTAAAAATGACTGGATGGGTTGGTATCATTATCACATTCCGTTTCTCAAATCCTGGTTTCAGATTTTATGAACATATATAACCATTACTAACACAGGATTTCCCTTCAAAAACCAGATGTACTTCGTTTCCAAGACACTGGCAGAGCAAGCAGCTTGGAAATTCGCTAAAGAGAACAATATTGATCTAATCACAATCATACCAACTCTTGTTGTTGGTCCTTTTATCATGTCCTCGATGCCACCTAGTCTTATAACTGCACTTTCCCTCATTACTGGTATATATGTCAAAAAACTGTCATAGAACAGAGGTTGTTCGATGTTCTTCAGGTTACTAAAAACACACTTAACCTGATTACAGGAAATGAATCTCATTATGGGATCATAAAACAGGGGAATTACGTGCACTTGGACGATCTCTGCATTGCTCACATCTTCCTGTTCGAGAATTCCAAGGCAGAAGGTCGTTATATTTGCTCCTCTCATGACGCCAACATCCATGATCTTGCAAAGTTGCTTAAACAGAAGTACCCTGAGTACAATGTTCCCACCAAGTAAACCCCCGAAACACTGCCCAGCAGTATCGGAATCTGTTACTTATAAACCTAGACTAACTGGTATCAGCTTTTGTTCTCAGGTTCAAGAACATTGACGAGAACCTGACGCGGGTTGTCTTCTCTTCCAAGAAGCTTACAGACATGGGCTTTGAGTTTAAGTACAGCCTTGAAGATATGTTCGTTGGAGCTGTTGAAACTTGCAGAGAAAAGGGATTGATTCCTCTTTCTCATCAGCTTCCTTCCATTCCGGATACAGATGACAAACAAGCTGCAATCAAACTCCAAGTTTCAGAGGAAGTAGTGCCACTTCCTAAGGACCTTCCTGCCATTAATTAACAGGACCATGACTAGGAAATTGTCTCCTTGTACTTTTACAACTTTCCTAGTCTCTGAGTCCGAGGTTGCCATGGAAAGATCAATAAGAATATTCTGTCATGTTCCTGATTCCTTAAAATGGAATTTATTGTTATCACATGCTTCATTCTCTTCAATGCCTGAAAGAATGGTGGCCCTTGTTGACCAAGTAATTTTCGTACTTGCACGATCATTGTCCTAGTATTGTGATTGTCATTATTGAAGCTCAACGGTACCCTATAGTCACAATCGACTGATCGGTTCTGAGGTTGTTTGCGAGCAATTGAAGTCATTTACGTGTGTCTTTGAAATAGGGACGTGATCTTCTGTCCCCTCTATTCTATACTAATTCTGGTCTCAGAGAATGAGGATCCAGGAGCTTGTAGTAAGGATTACGATGGCCTATTATTGTCATTGGCTTAAGTCATTATCATGCCTACACAAACATTTTACAATTAAATTTATTAAATATGTGATTTAATCTTTTTATTTAATTATCATATTTTTAAAAGTTATCATTTATCTCATTTGATATTATTTAGTTATCACACAATTCGTTTCATCTTATTTTGTTAATCTTTTATTTATATAATTTCAATATGATTGTATTGAAATTTAAAAATTTTAATACTATGTTATTTTGAATTAAAATAGATGAGAATTATTAAAAGATGATAGAAAGAATTGTGAGATAATTAAACAATATTATATAGAATATATAATATTTTTAAAATATAAAAATAAAATTACAAATTTTTTAGTATATTTAACCCAATTTTACAATATAAAAGCATTAAAAAAAAGAATTCAGATGATTAGAAAATTATTTTAAGAATTGTTATAAAAATTTAACATACATCTCTCTTTTGTGAGTATTAATAGAGCTGTTATAGAATTTGGAATATATATAGGGTGTTAGTGGGTTGGGCTCGGCCCGATCCTTGATTATATAGCAAAAATTTGTAAAACGATGTCGTTTTTGTTACTTTGAGTTCGATTGGGCTGAATCATTTTGAGTTGTAGCTCGATCAACCTGAACCAAAATTGAGCCAGATCGAGTTAAAATTTTCATACCTAAATATATCCTAAACGTTTCTAATAATGAATCACAATGTTCAAATTCAAGTCATCCTATCTCTTTTCTTTTTTAAAAATTTTTTATTAATAATTTATTTCTAGGAGGATATATAAATAACAATATTTATTTTAAAATATAGATATAAAACAACAACAATAACTAATAAAAATTTCACTAAAATACGACATTTAAAGAGTCCACAACGGATAAGGCCCATAATATATTTGTTTTGTGGCCCAGTGTAGATAAAACGACGACGTCGAAGCACTAGGGGCATTTAAGTCAAAGCTTGTTCCGCCACAACAATCAAGTACAAAATGGAACTTAGTTTAGTTCACTGTATCACTGACTCCAACACTGAAGCCTCTCAGAACGACGACAATGGCGGCGATTTCGTTCCATTCCACTTCGCTTCCGTCCAAGAACTACTCCCCGACCTCTTCGTCCTCTTCTTTCTCTGCCAACCTTTCTTCCCATTCTGTACGGTTTCTGTCTCCGCCGTCAAAGACGCTTTTGGACGGAACGATCTCATGCCATACCTCCTCCACCGCCTATTCTCCGTCAGCTTCAGTTAATGGAGACTGTACGTGTCTCGTTCTTTCCATTTGGTATAGTATTTTAATTGGGAATTTTGGAAAGTGTCTAATTTTTATTTTTGTTTTGGGTAGCAAAAGGAAAGTTAAAAGATTTTCTGCATATTGATGATTTTGACAAAGATACGATACTTAAGATATTGGATCGAGCTGCGGAGATCAAAGCAGTGTTGAAATCTGGGGATAGGAGTTTCCTTCCATTTAAAGGGAAAACAATGGCTATGATTTTCGCTAAGCCATCAATGAGAACAAGGGTTTCATTTGAGACTGGGTTTTACTTGCTTGGGGGTCATGCTTTGTACTTGGGACCTGATGATATTCAGATGGGCAAACGAGAGGAAACTCGTGATGTAGCTCGTGTTCTGTCTCGCTATAATGATATTATTATGGCGCGTGTTTTTGCTCATCAGGTATGCTGGTGAGTTAATTAATTTTCCTTTCTTTTTGTATCTGAGTTGGGTTTGTTCATGCAAGTTTGGAACTTTAACTGCATGAAATTTGTTAGAAGTTTCCATTTTTAATGGGAAATGATTGTTTCGCATTTGGGCATCGGCTGATAACGTTAACTGTTTCTTCTAACAGGACATTCGTGACCTGGCAAAATATGCTTCTGTGCCTGTTATTAATGGCCTGACAGACTATAATCATCCTTGCCAAATAATGGCTGATGCCCTAACAATAATCGAACATGTTGGTCAATTGGAGGGCACCAAGGTTTGTTGACCATGTTCCTTGCTTCCTTCTTATCTATGCATGTCAAGAATCTAACTTTAGAATTCAATTTAACCTAATTTTATACTTTTATCAACTTCAGGTTGTATATATAGGGGATGGCAATAACATCGTACACTCTTGGTTGATGCTGGCCTCCGTTGTTCCTTTCCATTTTGTTTGTGCCTGTCCTAAAGGGTTTGAACCAGATGCCAAAACTGTCGAGAAAGCACGGCAGGCTGGAATTGGCAAGATAGAGATTACAAATGATCCGAAAGAAGCTGTTAGAAATGCTGATGTTGTGTACTCTGATGTGTGGGCCAGCATGGGGCAAAAGGAACAAGCTGCATATCGTCGTCAAGTATTTCAGGGTTTTCAGGTATGAATTTCGTCTTTCGTTAAAGCAGTGTTTGCTATTATGTGGAACTCTGTGAACTCTTCTGTATTTTGCTATTAAGTTTGCTGATGGTTGTTTCAATCAATTACAGAGTAGACTTACTGACTTGTTTCATGTTGAAGGAAACTCTTAACATTCTTGGGACTGATTCAAGTATTTTGAGTTGTGTTACCTATAAAATTCGAGTCGACCATGGTTTTTTTAGTTAAGGAGATGATATGCCATTCAAAATGTTAACTAATAGCTTTGATATAAGGAGTTCAAGATCTTCCTGTGATATAACATAATGTACCACATGGTTACTCTGGAGTTGACATTCTTAGCACTAACCAACTGTGAACGCCACTCACCCCAATTGGGTCTCTCCATTCACCTTTAATGGTTGGTGAGTCAAAATCTTTATGTTCTGTAAACATTTGTTGAAAATTGGAAACTTACGCCTACAATGTTTTACTTTATAACTGAAATTGAGGCTTCCTTGTAAGGCAGTGCCAAAACCTGACTAATCTTGGAGTACTTGTCACTGTTTTTCAATTTCCTTCACATTTTTGTATGTTCATGTCAACGAGTTAAGATCAAAAAGAATTTTTTTGTTTCAAAATTTTGCACTGTTCATCTCCGTGGAACCAGGGTTGTACTATCAAATTTAATGGTTCGCAATTGCAGGTGAACCAAGAGCTTATGACGTTGGCCGGCCCAAAAGCGTTCTTCATGCATTGTTTACCTGCAGAAAGGGGCGTGGAGGTGACTGATGAGGTCATTGAAGCTCCAAATTCTATTGTCTTCCCACAAGCTGAGAACCGCATGCATGCACAGAATGCTATAATGCTTCACGTACTTGGTGTTTAATCTAACCTCTGTCTCTCGCTTCCAGTTAGAACACATTATTACAGCATGTTTGTAGCCTTCTGGTTTCTTTTCACTGGTTGCGAGAATGTTAGTCATTTGGCTAATAATTCTTATGAACTTGGTTTTTACTTAAACAAGATTAAGTTGTTAAGCAATCGAGTGTTCACAGTTTCCCATTTGCACAGTGTATTCCTGTTAGTATGAGTATGCATGGATGCTTCATTTGCAAATCTGTTATCATCGATCTGTTTCTGCACTCAGCTAACATGAGGGCACATCTGTTTAGTAATAATGACAGATTCCTTCGAAGAGCATGAAAGAATAAGCAAAAGAATGCCTACAACAATCTAGTATTTTGTGCGAATTGGAGCTGGTACTATCGTTCTTCCACGCTGAATTTGTTCCATGCCTCCTGAGATGAAAGTGAATTGAATATGGGTCAGTGATACTGTTCCATATTATAAGGATGTTAGGTGCCATGAAAACCTGCTCTAGTTCCTTACTAGAAATTTTGTGACATGGAACTTTAAAGTGTGCTTGGTCATGGGTCAGATACAAGAAAAACAAGACATAAACTACAGCTCACCTTCAATAGATCAAAAACTTTCTCACAGGTATATTTCTGCTGTATGCTTGCACCTCTTTGCTGCAACTTGTCAGGATGGACACACAGGGTGGCTTTCCGGTAAGCTTTTTTAACGGCAGCAGCTGTGACGATATCTGTCAAAGGAATTGGCTGCCAGCCACTGTCAGGGCCAAGGATCTGCAAGGACAGGGAAACAATAAGTAGGCTTGACAATAAGCTGGGCCGGGGTCGGTCTGAAATTTTTGTGAGCTCTAACACCATCCCAAAATCCGGTCAAGATACAAAAGTAATGAAGGCTTTAGTGTGCTAGGGACTAAATCTCCCGAGAAGAATGAGAAATTGTGGACCACCAGAAGTCTACAGAAGTAGTGTTGCCATTTGAACAGAAGTGTGTCAATTTCTCTATCACAGAGACTCTCTGATAGAGAAATTGACACGCTTCTGTTCTAAGATGGCAACACCACTCTCATTATGTTAAGCTATTCTAAGAATAAGCAGAAAGCATTTATCTCAGTTATGAAACTGTATAAGAAGCTTACGTACATATTGTAGTGTTGAAAGCAGGGCACGCAAGTTTCTCTCCTTCCCACTTGACCATCTCTTCACTTCAGCATCTAAGGTTTCTGCTACTCTCTGTCAATATACATCCAGAGTTATGAAGGTGAGAACAAAGAATTAATTTACAGTATCTGCAAGATTTCAAAATCAGTCAAAGAATCAATTACATTTCTCTCTGCTCGCTCTTTCTGAGCAAGGAGGTCACGCATGTTCTTCTCTGCAAGAGCTTTTGCCTGCAGAAAATATCGTGTTCGTTAGAAACTCAGTAGAGCTTAGATGGCTATCAAACTTTTTTAAGAAGAGGGCATACTGCACGCTCTGCTGTTCGTTGATGCTTTTCTAATGTAGCTTTACACCCTTGAGCTAACTCATCACTTGGGTATCTTGAACTGCTGGAAGGACCCTGAGCCTGAGCTTTGTTATGTTGATCCTGAAGGAAACTCTTAATTTTCAATAATTCTGCATTTCAAATTCTATGCTTATAGACGAGAATTACTAGTTGGAAGAATATGACAAACACTCACTTTTGATTTTGTTCCATCATCTCTGGAGGCACTTGGAAACTTATCAGTTGAAGATATATCAGACTTATTTCTTGCCTTCTCTGATATTGCCTTTTCTAGTGCACGCACCCTAGCCTCTGCGGTTGCTCGCTCAACTGCAGCACGTTCAGCTCTCAATTTCGCTTCCATGGAAGCTTTCTCTGCTGCTGACTTATGACTAGATTGTGTAGAAGCCTTTTCTGACCTCAATTTAGCTTCCATAGAAGCTTTCTCTGCTGCTGACTTATGACTAGATTGTGTAGAAGCCTTTTCCGACCACTCCCGCACCTCGGATGCCACCTTCTTCTGAGCTTCTGCAGCAACTTTCTTCTCAGCAGCAGCCCTTTCTGCCCTTTCTCTGGCTTCAGCAAAAGCCCTTTCACGAGCTTCTCTGATGGCTCTTTCAACAGCTATTCTCTCTTTCTCTTTCTCTAAATTCCTATCTTTTGCTTCCTTTCTCTTAGGAGCTTTATTTTCCATCACCACTTCTTGTTTATCTTCAGCTTTCTTCTCCTCCCTTGTCAGCATTTGGTGATGATTCTCCTGAGATATATCTATAGTGGTTGCTTTCAGTTCAAACATACAGGGTTTCTGACTAGTTTCCACACCTATCCGAGTACCGAATTGTCTTTCATCAAGAGAAGTGTCAAAGTATCCATCATTCTTTTCATTATTGGAAGCAATTTCAGACTTCTTGACATCATCGTGAGTTTCTTCCAGTTCTAAAGGCAATTCTTGAGCACATTTTTCAGTACCAGAAACCATCTCAGGCACCATATTATTACCTAAACATCCTTCACTTTGACTAGGTATAAAGTTCTCACTTTCTTCACTATTGCTGCCAATATCAGATCCATCAGACTCAGTATAATTTTCGTCCAATTCACAGGGCATCTTTCTTAGACTGCATATTTCCATATAGGCTATTACATGATCTTCATTTTGTTTCTGCTCAGGGTTCAATTCAATATGACCTAAAAGTTCACCGCTTTTGCTAACCAAAGCAGCCTCAGCAGTATCCACATGTTCATTGATCCCATGAAGGCTGGTAAAAACATGAGCTTGACCGATACACTTATTACACTCTTTTTCTTCCATTTCATCTTCCTGATCAACTTCAAGTGGCTCTTTTTCAGATCTGCCGTTTTCCTTCTCATTTTCTTCCATGGTCAGTAACCCTGCAGTTACCTTCAGTTCCTCAGAATTTTGTTCATGTCCATCAGTTTCATGCGTCCTGCCTATGTCGTCATTTTCATCCTGATTGTTCTCATCAGCAGTTTCAAAATTGTTCCCAGGGTATCCAAAAGCCTGTTGGGTTGCTCTGCAGTTCATTTCATCTTCTTTGCTGTGGTCTATCTCCAATTTGATCCTGTCAGTTTCTTCCTCTTCACATAATTTCTCTCCCCTCACCTCATTTTCATTTCCCAAAGAACTGTCCTTTCCTGACTCATTCTCTTTCGCCTCTTCCAACTGACTATCTCCATTTATCTCCCCAACCTCCCTCATGCTCTCCTCATAATATTCCTTACCTTGGATTGATCTCTCTACGTCGTGTTCAACTACCTTCTTTTCAGTGCCTTCACCCACTTTAGGATCATTCATTTCTTCATTATGCCCCTTCTCATTTTCCTTTTCCCCATTAAAGTCATCTATCCTCATAGGAACTTCATCTATTTCACCATGTGGCTCTCCTTGATGGAATGTTTCACCTTGTTTTACCTCAATTTCTACCCAGTTTCGAGACTCCCTTGATTTCTCTTTGTCTTTGCTTTCTTCCAAATCCGGGATCTCACATGTTCTATTTTCTTCTGGTTCCTTAAACTTTTTCAGATTAGCTTCACATTTAGTCTCTTCAAAGGAAACTTCTAATATATCATCAACTACCTTACCTTCATCAGCAACCTTAACTTTTTCTTCATTTCCATTCTGAAGATGAGACTCTTTGATTGATTTGATAATGTTTGCAAACATATTCCATCCAAATGTCTTTTCAAATGGGTTTAGATCCTTCTCAACCTTACCCTGTTTAGAATCCTCTTTAAGTGCTGTTGTTGTCTCGTTTAGCCCCTTTGGCTTCTGAATGTTTTCTTCTGCTATCATCTTCTTGCTCCCTTTAAGTTCGTTGGCTTTGGGTGTCTTGAAATTTATATTCTCTGCCTGATCCAACTCTACTTCGGTTCCCATATGTTGCTCAGACTGAGCAAGTTCTGAAAATTCTTCCGGGGCTTTTACAGCTTCTGACTGCTCTACCCTATGACGCATTTGAGTTGAATTAGCCAGCACATCTTCTGCTTCTGAAATAACACGTTTGGAAATGGAAGACTTTCTTTCATCCATCAACTCTGAAGTTACTTGGCTTGTTTTTAATGCATTTTGCCTTCTGGAGTCAGCAGAAGTATCCTCTTTGTGATAAATTTTTTGAGCATCTGTTTCTTTGGATTTCTTACTTTCTTCCGTCACTTTCACTGCTCTGTTATTGGATTTTGAAATACTAGAACTCAGTTTCTCAACCTTCAAACCATTGTTGAACCTCCTCCTTTCCATTAATTCTTTTGCGATTTTAATTTTTGCTTGAGCCTCCTCTATTGCCTTCCGCAACGCAGCTGCCGAGGCAGCAGCAGCTGAATTTGCATCTATTTCCTCATCAAGGAAAGGTGGTGAATGGTTACCTGCAGTTTCAGGAGCATCATTCCTAGAAACCCCAAACTTTGATCTTGTTGACCCACTGAAACCGCCACGATTATTAACCAAGTTTGATGATAACCCTGAAGGTAGTGGATCTGGTGTCGTTCTCGATTGATGTACACCCAGGTCAATTTCAAATGCATCAGATGAAAAATCATGAGACAAGGATCTATTGCGAGTAGAATTCTTCTGAAGCTTGGCATGAATAGTACTAGTGTTTTCTGCATTAGTGCCTGGTTGTGGACCAGACACAGCTTTCAAGTGAGGTTTCCCTTGCTTCAACTCCAATACCGAACGTATCGGCTTACCACCTTCATAGGTATGCAGAGGTGTGGAATCATCAACTAAACGAGTATATCCTGGAACGGCATGGAGCTTTGCTACATGCGTGGTTCCATTTGTCCCATTCATACCGTCTGGGTTGGTTTTGTTATATGAAACATTGAGATGCTTAACATCATCTTTCGAATAGAAAGATGTTTTAGATGGTGGCGCATTTTTCTCTCCAGAACGATTTGAATGCTCTTGTTCTGCAGGCTGGAATCTTGCTTCATCTGGAACCCTACAAAAAGAAGAAAAAGCAGGATCTTCATTTGGTCAATTCTCAACCTTCATGAGATGGTAAATCTGATAGTCGTATGATCACTCTCATCAAATGAATGATCGAGTTCTGATAGTTTCACAGTTGATTACCAAAACCCCTTTCTTGTTTTCTTCACCTAGAAGACAGATTTTCACATTTTCAACGAAACACACGCTTTTTCACATTTCTTTTTCTCTTTTACACTTCCATCGAAAGTGAAAACATTCTTCTTGCGCGTTAGGTAACCAACAACCCACAAGTCCTAAACACCAAACCCACAGAATCAACCTAACTTTCCTCATCAAGATCGTATTTTGACCGGTAAACAGACCACAAGCTTCATGATTTTTCACTTCTCCTCTAAGCCCACTTCAAGATAACTACTATCACACAGAAAAACAAAGCTAATATTATAAACATACCGAGCTTTCTTTGGTTTGGCAAATAATTCCTCATAAGGCATAGCAAACTCCGGTACAGCAAATCCGCCAAAAATCTTGGAGTAATCAACCCTCGAGCCCTTTCTATTCATTACCCTTCCATTAAGCTCTGGAACATCGAGAACCGGAATCGAAGAAGCACCAGACCCGCCAAATATCTCTCTGTAATCCTCCACTCGAGACCCGAACTTCGGTGCACCGTTGAAAGTGGCGGCGTCGAAGACTTGTTTCCCGTTAAATCCAACACGTCCGTTGCTTAGCTTATTAGAGGAGAGAAAGGAGGAAGCGTTCTGAAACTCCATTGAAAGATAGTGACTGACGGAACAGAGAGACACAAAGAAAAAGAACACTGCAAGTGTTCACACCGTTTTCTTAAACCTCTCTCTGTCCTGTTCCTTTCTTTTACTCTCTCTCTCTCTCTCTACAGAGGACAGTTCCGCATCAGAGAGAGGGAAGAGAACGAGAAATTGAACGAGAAAATGAGAAGAAGAATACGCGGAAATGAGAGACAGCAATGTACTGTGTCGTGTGGGGTTGCTTTGTTAATTCTCTATCTTAACTGTCCGTTATTGGTTTATGGTCGGTAATTTCGTTGCTCGGTGGTTTCAAATGTGCGACCGGCCGGAGTCCGGATCGTCTGTCCATTATTATTCTGTCCAACTCTATCTAACTTAAAAACGACGCCGTTTCTTATACAAAATGGACAGCATTATTGCTCCTTGGACAGATGCATGTGGATGGAGCCGTTTTTAAGCCAACAGACAAAGCCTCTAAGCCACTCTTTATTTATTAAAGAATGACGTTGCAAAATTCAAAGCCAAATGTACTGTGATTAAGATATAAACAAATAAGTAGAAAATGATTAAATATCAAATGGCCATTTACAATTGATTAATTTAACTATTTAAAATGGGCTTTAATTATTAATTCTCTACTTGCTATTATTCTTATTATTAATAAATTATTTATTTATT
>JANVCQ010000002.1:1366434-1384544 GCA_025531925.1 Erythroxylum plowmanianum
TTTTGTATAAGAAACGGCGTCGTTTTTAAGTTGGACAGAGTTGGACAGAATAATAATGGACAGACGATCCGGACTCGACCGGCCGAACCGGTTAAACCGAGAACTGGGAATCGCAGGATTTAAGATTTCTCTATTGTCGTGTACTCGTGAGACTTTCCACGTGTCAAACTTTCAAGTATTGGTACGAGATTGGTAGGGGTATTTGGGGAAAGAAGCGATTGTATTAGGGGTAGTCTCGACCCTCGGGAAGCAATTATGATTTTGTCCTCTTTTGCTTTGGCCTTACATCGGTGGCATACTCGTCGTGCGATATAATATTTTAAAAATATTATATAATAGAATAGAATAATACTTAATCATTTATTAAATAATTTAATATTAATTTACGTTGGTTTAATTGTGGGTGATCTTGTTTTCTAGGAGGAGGCAATACCAAGGAATTTTTAATTTTAATTTTAATTTCCTAACCTTGTTATTTTCGCTAAAAATGGTAAAATACTACATTTGAAAACTATGTTTTGTTTTAAGCGATCATTAAAAAATGTAATTGATTTAGTCAGTATATCCGTAAAAAATTTAAATTGTCAAATTTTTCTATTCAATTTTAAATTTTTTGGTTCAATTTATTTTAATATTCTTGTTGTTAAAAATCAATCATCATTATCACATCCAGTCTGAAGTCCCGCAGTGAAGCAGAGTCTGGGAGGTCTAATAATACGCAGTCTTATTCCTACATAGTAGAGAGGCTGTTTCCAGTAGACCCACATGCAGATGTGACAGGAAAATAGTGATGTAGGTTAACAGAATAAATAAGTAAAAACTGGCACTCCATCGCAAAAGAAAGTAAGAATGATAAATCACAAATAATAATAATAATAATACGAAAAAATCCTTAATACAAATAATAAAGATATAAATACAAAATAATAATAATAATGATGATGATGATAATGATGATAAAACAGAAACTAATAAGAAACTCAATAAAAAGATAATAATAATAATAATAATAATAATAATCACGAAGAATGCCTCTACGGGTAAAGCATACAAAGTGACAACAAAATCTGACCTTGCTCAAAAATATTTAGTCCAAAAGGGACTAGTAAAGTTTGATAATAAAGGTTGAAGTATTAAGAATCGTAAGGTTAGTAACGCGTCTCACAACAGACTTGTCAGAATGCTCGAGGCAGTAAACTTTTCTGTAAACATGTGATATTCCAGCGAGTTTACGTTTATTTATTGCAATGCAATAACCATACATCATCGTTTTCAACAAGCGCACTGTGCTTGGTTGAGTAAAAGAGAGCTCCACCTGTTACGCATCATCCTGGATAACGTTCATGGCTCACTAGAAATCAGACGAATACGGAATCGTATTCGTCCCACAAGACTTTCACTATGCGTAAATAACAATAATCCATAACAAAAAATTAATGATTTTTTGTAAACTAAAATAAATCGATTAATTTTTATTTAACAATTTATTTTTTTAATTAACCTTTAAATTTTTTATAGATAGGGATAATCTCTTTCAATCATATCTTAAATTCTTTAATTTTTTTAAAATTTTCAATTAAAATGTTATTTTTAAAATTTTAACTCAAACTTAAATTGAAAAAGTTTGAATTAATTTTTTTAGTGTGATTGAAAATATTAGATTTATTCAAAATTTTCCCAAATAAAATGCCAACTTAACTTATAATACTTAATATATTAATTCAACCTTTATTTATTAATTTTTGCAATAAGGACACACCGACTTCAAATAAAAATGAACTCTTCTTATAATACTTTGGTAATCCCAGCTTTCCATGTTCTAACAGTTGCAGATTCTCGCCAGCAATGAAAAACATCTCGTTCCACGGTCGAATCATTTCAAAGCTCGGGTGGGGTCCCGGACACCGATTCTTGGGACAGAACAGAAATAGGAAAACCGTGTCATCTTCTTCGTGGTCCCGATCGCCTACGGTTTCAAAGTTTTCCGACATTTATTTGTCATAATGTCTTAATGACTATGATGTTACCAGTAGGTCATCTTGTTAAATGCAACGTTATATCATAAAACGTATTAAACTAATGATGACCATCTTTTAATTCCCTGTCCTCGTCATTTCTGTTTCAATCCAATGATTAGAGTTCTGAAACGTATCCACATGTTTAAGGAATTTGAAGAATATGATTATGACCCACGTAAGAACTGGCGTTTTCTTTTCTGGTTCATGCATGTTATGCTCTGTGCTGTAACAATGGCTGTACGTTTTTTTTTTCCCCTCTGTTCACCGTATCTTTTGGAGGGATGGCAAGCATTGTCCATCTTGTTTGGAACATAGTTCAGTTCCTAGCTCCATGGAAGACAGGAAGACTAGTTTTACAAAGTTTGGATTTGATTCAACAGCAAGTGAATCCACAACAGTTAGATTGTTTTTTCAAACTACACAAGCTTTTTGCAATGACGAGTGAATCTAATCTACTTTGGTAGGAGAAGACGACTTTGGGGTAAATCTCAGGAGCATCTAAGCCAATGATGTCGAGATCCAAAAGAGAAAGAAAAGAAAGGGTACTCCAATGCGTCTGCTTTTGCCTTTTTGTTTGACCCTTTAAGTCACTTCGTTGCTTTAAGATAGTGAGTGCCAACTCAACTTCAGTTTAAAGCCCGTTTAATTGTTAACTGATCAGTTATTTTTTAGTTGATTAATCAAAATTAGTTGATTGATTTTATCAAGAAGCTATTTAATTTGTTTGACTATTAGTTGGTTGGGTTGACTGATTCATCTCAATCAGCTAATTTATAAAAAGCTCCGAATGTTGAGCGTTTTAGACCAAACAAATGAATTAACTGTTTAAAAATGACTATTTTTCCCTTAGTTCTTGGCTACTTTTTGTTATCATTTATGTTGTTTTGAACTATTGCTAATCACAGGGTGACTTAATTAGTCACCCCTGTGACTAGCTACCATGCACGGATTATGTCACCTTGTGACTAGCATTTAATTAAATGCTAGTGGTAGTAAGTCACCACCATGTTTAAAGTTGGTCTTCTAAGGATTTTCACTAGTTTAGTAGTTCATCTATTCTTTTGCATAAGAAGTTGAGGTGGGTAAGAGTTGGGTTTGCTGTTTAGACAGAAAGATAGGAAAAAGATGTTGTCTTGTTGGAGGTTTATTGACCCATCTTTTATGGCAGACAACACAAGGTATAAATCTAGATATGGGATTTACTCCAGAGCACTTACTCGGCTAGTGAATGCTTGTAATGGAGACAGTTGCAATGAGAAAGTTAAGGTGTCGTTGTTGGCTCTGGTTGGAGCGATCTTGGTGTTGCTAACCATATCTGCAATCAAGTTTCCCAATTTCACACTGTGTTGGTGATAGATTAAGGAACTTTTGATAGATGTTCTTGTAACAGTTTTTGTGTTTAACCATGGATTTTGCTTTTTGGGTTTAGATTTTGTTGTTATTGTTATTGTTATTGTTATTGTTGTTGTTGTTATTATTATTATTGTTAGATTTTGTTGTTGTTGTTATTATTGTTATCGTTATCGTTGTTGTTGTTGTTGTTGTTATTTTTTTGTTGTTATTATTATTATTATTATTATTATTAGTATTATATCACAAGGATAAGGACGACAACGTGCAAAAATAAAAACAATGGCATTAGAATGAGCAATTAAGGCTAGGATCAACAATTTCTTCTTCCAAAGTGGAGAGGAAGTTTGTGCTACAGAAAGTGAATTGATTAGATCCATGAGCAGATTAAGGGAACATACCATAAGAAGTATTCTCTAATCCTATTCTAAATAGTGTTGGAAAAAGAGCAGAGAAAGAAAAGATGATTCCTTATTTCTGGGGCTTCTTTACATAAATTGGAAGTTGCATCCAGTCTTAGCAAGAATTGTAATCTATCCATAGTTGCAATCTTGTTTTTAACCATCAGTTATAGTAGAAAAGTAGTACTAGGTTGAAAAAATTCACTCAAAATAACTGAAAATCAGGGAACATCTTATCCTCAACTATGAATCCATCTCCTGTAGAGTCTATCAGAAAATCGCCCAATAGGAAGTCCAAGCTGAAGATAACTGTCCAGGGTGTTAGGATTAGGATAATAAAAAGGTTTTAGCTGTTGAAATTATGAAGGAAAGTGAACCCACTCATTATGATTTATTAGAACAGCAACCTTAGCCTTGTTCTCAAACCTTGAAAAGGTTATTACTGCATTGGAATTATGAGAAAGGGGACCATAACCAGTCCAATTATCATATTATAAGAAAGAAGTCTTTCCATTCCCAACTTTACAACAAACCTCATTTACTACTTTATCTCTTTTCTTTAAAAGTTGGTTGAGGAATTGAGAGAAGCATGATTTAGGTAAAAGTGACCATAGGAACACCCTTTCAGAAAATAGTTGTGAAGCCATCTCATCTACATTGAATGCTTGGTCTTGAAGCACTCTCTAAATTATTTTAATAAAAAAAATATTGTTGGCTACTCATATAGAAATGATTCCTAACCTTTCTTTCTCCTTGAGTTTGCATACATCTACCCACTTGACCTTTGGAAAACCCGAATTTTTATTTGCTTTGCCCCATAAAAAGTCTCTTATCATTTTCTCCACAATTTAATCAATTTATTAGACAAAGAAAAATGTGTGCTCCAATATAAGCAAAGGGAACGTAAGATAGATTTAAGAAGTTGGACTCTTCCTCCAAATGAAAGAAATCTATTAGTTCATTTGCTGATTCTCCTTTGTATTCATTCAATAAGAGGAATACATTCATCGAAGGATAGCCATTTGGTAGTAATAGGAAAACATAGATAATGCAAAGGTGGGATTTTCCTATTCATGTCAGTCAAAGACGAAATGGTGTCTTGAAGAGATTCTGCTGTTGATGAAAGAACAAAATGGCTTTTAGAGAAGAGAACAAAATCGTCCTCGAAATAGACATGAGTAAAGGAAACTCTCCTGCATTTGGAGTGATACTTGAATTTGGGACTATGAGAGACTCTGGTCTTAAGCAATTGGGGTAGCACTTCCATACATATAATAAATAGATAAGGAGACAAAGGATCTCCCTATTTAATGCCTTTTTCTTCTTAATAAGTCCAAACGGGTACCATTAATCAAGATACAATAAGTTGTGGTGGAGACATAAGCCTTAATCCATTTGATACAAATGTTAAGGAAGTTGAAAACCTTAAGATTTATTAAAGTTAATCTTAACTGCACAATTCAGGGGAGAATTCCTTCTGGTATAGCCTTTTAGGAGTTCTTGAGCAAAAAGAATGTTATCACCAATGATTTTATCTTTATAAAAGCATTATGATTATCACCGGTAATGAGATTAAGAACTCCCTTCAATCTGTTTGTCAAGATTTTAGCCATAATTTTGTAAATGAAGTTTGTATATGCAATTGGCCTGAAATCACCAATTGGGCTGAAATCACCAAAAGTAGAGGGGCTAGAGACTTTATGAATTAAGTAGAGAAAAGTTTTATTAAATTCCTTCATCATGACCCCCTTGTCAAATAATTCATAAATAGCCTCTCTAATCATAGGTCCAACAATAAACCCAATGTTTTGAAAGAAGAAACCATTTAGTCCATTAGGA
Organism: Erythroxylum plowmanianum; assembly: GCA_025531925.1. NCBI lineage: Eukaryota > Viridiplantae > Streptophyta > Magnoliopsida > Malpighiales > Erythroxylaceae > Erythroxylum > Erythroxylum plowmanianum. The sequence goes on from JANVCQ010000002.1 coordinate 1,372,043, forward strand.
CCAGGGGTTTTCATTCCATTTATAGCATAGACAGTAGCATTGATGTCATCATCATAAATAGGTTTCACCAACTCCCGAGAAGCTTCTTAAGAGATACTGTTCGGAATAATAGCTTGAAGAGAGTTCATAAAAGAAGAAGAAGAGTCTATATTTGATCCCAAGAGCCCCTTATAGAAATTGACAGCCTTCTCTAAAATACTAAGTTGATCATTTAAGATTCTCCTGTCCGTACTAGTAATAAAACATATTTGATTGACATTTCTCCTGTCTGATAAGGAATTGAAAAAGAATTTAGAATCTCTGTCCCCTTCCTTTAGCCAACTAATCCTAGACCTTTGTTGGATCAGAGAATAATATTCTTGAACTACTTTTAGAAAGAATTTTAAGTCCAACCTTTCCTCCATAATAAGATCAGAATCTCTATAGTTGAGAGAAAGTAAAGATTGGATTGCTACTGGTCTTTCCTTAGCAACATCAATTCCTACTTGTGTGCTTGGTGAATGTTGGGATTTCAACTTCTTCAATTCGGCTTTGATAGCTTTAAGTTTCTGACAGCAGATGAATTGTCTGGAATCGAAGACTTGGTAGATAAGCCTTTATGAACAACATCATTGGTTCAACTTTGACAAGGTTGTCATTAAATCTAAAGGGATGATGAGTGAAACATTTTTGGTAAAGCTCATCAATCAGAATTGGAGTATGATTTGAAAAGAGAGGATCTAAGAATGTAACCTTATTATTGGCAAATTGTAAGAGCCAATTCCTATTGACTAGAGCTCTGTATAATTTTTTTTGAATGGATTCATTAGCAACCCTCTATGAGTCGAAGCTTCCACAAGTTTGTTTGATTCTTCCAGACAGTGTGTAATGGAATCAATCCCCAAAAGTTTCTGCTGCCCACCAGTTTAGAATTTCCTCCTTGTAGGTTGCTGCACTTTAGTAGAGTTATTAAGTTTCCAAGGGAAAGTAATAGCTAATTCCTTCTTCTCCAATTCCCCATTGTCCCCTAGGCACATAACATAGAGAGTATCTGATAGGAAGGTGGATTTCTAAATCTCTATACATATTTTTGCATAACCTATTCTCTCCGTGGAAGTTGTTTGTGAGTCCATACATAATGATTTTCCAAGTGAGCTAGCAAGATAGCTAAGTCCCTCAATAATCCATAGTTTTAATAAGTGACGAAGTCAAGAATGTAAGATAGGAGGGCCTTAAATTTTGGGAGACCCAGTGTACCACTGGACTTCAAATAACTCCATATTTATATATATATATTAAAAATAAAAATTTTTAATTTTTAAATTTTGAGGGATCCAGTGCACCACTGGGCCCTATCTGCCTCCGTCTATGGTTCTAAGAGAAGATTGTGGAAATTCACCCACAAATAAAATGTGTCCACTTTACTTCTATCCATTTCATACATGGCTGCCATTTTCGTAGGAAGAGAGGTTACTCTCCTATATGTACTGTGCTCCATCTGCCTCCGTCTATGGTTCTAATAGAAGATTGTGGAAATTCACCCACAAATGAAATGTGTCCACTTTACTTCGATCCATTTTCATACATGGCTGCCATTTTCGTAGGAAGAGAGGTTACTCTCCTATATGCCAAAGCCCTTGCTCAAGGATATCATTTAGCTCCTTTTCATCTGAGAATTTAAACGAGATAAATCCCATCCTCAAGCAACAAGACCTTCACCTTCTTTTTGGGCCTGGGTCTGCAAGACAGGCTCAGTGTCTAATCAGGTCTGATGGCAATCTACCCAGAACCCGATAACCCGTATCCTCTGGGTCACTTTCCTCTGACCTCTGCAACAAGTCACCGTAGTGAAAGCTTGAGCTTAAAGAGAAGACCTTCCTCTTCAAGACAGACCGATTCATTTCGTGGAGTTGCTCGGGTGAAGCCCAAGACGGTGACGTATTGTGATAGAAAGAGAATAAGAAGACAATGTTCAGAAACCAGTACGATACAGACGTGACCACGTGGAGCCCCGCCGGGAGGCTCTTTCAGGTGGAGTACGCCATGGAGGCCGTGAAGCAGGGCTCCGCCGCTATCGGCCTGCGATCCAAGACCCACGTGGTTCTCGCGTGTGTCAACAAGGCCAATTCCGAACTCTCCTCTCACCAGCGTAAGATCTTTAAGGTCGACGATCACATCGGCGTCGCCATCGCCGGTCTCACCGCTGATGGCCGTGTTTTGTCTCGTTATATGCGGTCCGAATGTATCAATTATAGTTATACCTACGAGTCGCCGCTTCCTGTTGGTCGCCTCGTGGTTCAACTAGCTGACAAGGCTCAGGTTTTGCTACTCAAACCCTAATTTATCTTCTTTTTGTTTCTGGGATTTGAAGGGGTTAGGGTTTTGTTTTGAGTAGTTAGAGTTTGGGATTAAATTGGATGTTCTTTAATGTTGTGTGAAGTCTGTAATTGAGGAATTAGGAAATGAGGGGTTACAGAAATGGGAACTTTGATATGAATTTGGAATTCAAAATCCAAGTCGATTGCTACCTCCAGGAGTTTAATGCTGTTAGTAGTACATATAAAGCTTTCAGGTGGGCTTCTAATTGACAATTTGACATTAGAAATTCTTAATGCAGCTTTCTTATTTGACACTTCTTAGGCTTCTGAAACCATTCTTGTCTGAAAAACAGTTGTTTGAAATACAACGTTTTTACATGCTTACCAAAATGTATATGTTTTCTGAATTTTTCTGCTTTGACATTTACTTATTTGTTTAGTAACAGTAGTATTGTTAGAAACTTTATGCAATCAGGAGATAAATCATGAGCCACGAATCAAATTGTCTATAAGTCTCTTTTAGATATGCTTATTTTGAGTTAGCTATCATCTTTAATAGTTGCCTATGTTGATGATTAGAATGTATATTATTCAGTATTTCGGTCTGGGATTGTCCATGAGGAATTTTATGAAACTAACCAGTTGAAAATGTTCTAAATTGTGTAAAAAAAAAGGTCGAGTCATTGGACGTAATACATTTGATTGGCAGGTGTGCACCCAACGATCATGGAAGCGGCCTTATGGTGTTGGCCTGCTAGTGGCTGGCCTAGACGAATCTGGAGCTCACCTCTACTACAATTGCCCAAGTGGGAACTACTTTGAATATCAAGCTTTTGCCATAGGATCCCGCTCACAAGCAGCAAAAACATACTTGGAGCGCAGATTTGAGAACTTTGTGGACTCTTCACGGGATGATCTGATCAAGGATGCTCTCATCGCTGTCAGGGAAACCTTGCAAGGAGAAACACTGAAGAGCTCCATCTGTACAGTTGCTGTTGTGGGAGTTGGGGAGGCATTTCATATACTAGATCAAGAAACTGTACAAAAGTTGATTGATGCGTTTGAGATTGTAAAAGCAGAAGAGGATCCAGCTGGGGAGCCAGATGCTACTGCTGAGCAGGGTGATACTGCTGATGCAGGACAGGGTGCAAGTACTGATCAGGGTTCTGCTGATCAGGGTGTAGCTCCCATGGAGCTGTGAGAATCCAAACATATGGATCTCATCCATGTCCCTAGTTCTAGATGATGTTTTCTGCTATATGTTGGCAATTTTTAGTTGGAAAACAAAAGTCTGGTTAAAGACTCCTTTTTGCGGTATTTGTGTTCTCTCCTTAATTTAAACTTTGTCACATCAGCTGGCAAACAAATTAAATCTTTGATTCTAGCTTCTGGCATAGTAATACTTGTGTTTCCTGGTGGAATTTGTCTGATATAGTCCAGGGTTGGAACAAGCTATACTGAATCAACATGCATCCATTCCTGAGATTATAATACAATGGGTGCTTTCGAACAGAGGGCTTTTGCTTTCATGGAATCTTTGCCTGGACCAGTATGATCATGGTTAAAAGATTAAAGGTTGTACCTCGTAACTTATATTATCGAATTATGAACGTCTGATAAGGTTATGTTACATTTTGAAGTTATAACATTGTCTTTTAACTTAAGTCGCCCCAGTTGGATGTCTTCTTCAGTTCAGTTCCTATTTTTGGATTCTGAAATATTGAGGCAACTATAAACTTTAGATCAATGAATACAAGCTCCTTATCAAACATGAATGTCTCCACGTTCTATTTCGTGTTTATGTTGGAAGAATCATCACCACTGATTGGCTCCAAAATGGAACTGCTGCTGCTAGTTCTATCTAAAAATAGAAGTACAAGAATGACATAGAGAAACAATATATATATTTGACAGTGAATAGAATCAATTCCGGATGGCAGGAACTGGGAGACCCTTGATCTGCATCTGTTTGTACATCCATCGCCAATTCTCAGGGGTCACTTCACCCCCAAGCGAACGGATCACGGACCCCCCAGCACATACGCCTACTTTGCAGCATTCCTCTAATGTAAATTTCTTCACAAGTCCATACAAAAATCCACTTGCAAAGAGATCTCCTGCTCCAGTAGCATCAACTGCCCTCGCTTCCCCAATTGCAGGAACTCGAACAATCTGCCATGTTGAGTGAATACCAATGACAAGACAATACATAGACAAGCAGACATGAGAGAAGTGCAAATAGTACGTTCTGTGAAACAATGTTAATATCATTTTTTCTATACCCAGATGGCATAACGAACTTAATGGCAAGCATGTGTAATTTCCAATTGGAAAAGAGTGGCCAAGGTAGAAGCCTAAGTAGCTTGACAGATGACATTTTGGTTGTCAGCAAGTTTGCAGCCTTTCTAGCAAACAAATTCCCATATAGATACTAACCTTCTCTCCATGTTTTGCAATGCACCCATTAGGACCTAAAGTCACTACGGCCCATTTGCAGTGTTTAGCCAGGAATTCTACTGCAGCCTCAGGGTCAGCCCCCTTAGCCCCCTGTTCACCGCTATAACCATTTTAAAGAGAGATCAGCAACCACTATCAGGAAAAGATTAAAAGAAAGAGAAAATGTGTAAATAAGATATAAATCTCTGTGGCCACAATTTGATAAGCGAAGAAAGAGATCAAATAATAGTACCTAAGCAGCTCCCTTGCTTCATCTTCATTAGCAAAGCAGAGGTCTATGTGGCCTGACTTCAGTAATTGTAGAAGGTCCGATTTAGAGTCCCGAACCATCTGGCAAATGATAAAGTACTCAAGTAAATATATTATGCCAGAAAGCTGGCTTTGAAATCTGCGATTGTACAAAATAATTAGCATAAGGAATACACTGTCTCTATAGAAAATGACATTTTTTTTCAAGCAGCAAATTGTGTTTTGTTACACTGGTACTTCCGGATAATTCACAATAAAATGAAGAAAAGAAAATTGTAATGGTTAAAGTTTTGTCATTGACTCCATTTCTGTTACCAAACTTACAAAGGAAAAACATCAGAAGATATTAAATAATTTCTGAACAAAATAAAAATTAATGTTAGACCGACGGATGTCTACCTCAAAACTGGCCAAATCCATTGAGACCAGGACACCCTCTTGCTTTGCTATCTGAATAGCTGCTTGGATAACTTTCAAGTTGTATATCCCATACCTAAGTACTAACCACTGGCACAAAATTCACTAACCATTTAGTATGCTGAACAAAAATCAATCATCAAGAATATGATGGAATATTTTTTAACTTTCTGTGGCTTGAGGCCAAACTAAATTCAACCAGATTTTCTGTAATTGAACTCAACACATCAAGCCCTAGAACATGGAAAACAACACTTGAAAACAAGCACCATGGATACATAAAATTCAATCACAGCTTAAGATCCTCAACCTTGGAACCCTTGATATCCTCCCTTGTCAGCTCGTCAGCCTGAAGGGATAAGAGCAGAAACTTGGTAAGCCCCGAATGGAAAGGTTGCCTCAATCTCAAAATTAATTTAAAAAATCTTTAAAATAAAATAAACAAGGAAGTAATCAAACAGTAAGCACCTGTACTTTGACAGCACTTGAGAGGCAGGGACGCATTGTACGGTGACCAAGTTCATCAACCAGACAAACACACTGTAGCAGACAGTAATCTTAAAATTTAAGTGCTAGAGAACCAGATAACAACAAAGATAAGAACTGGTTTAGACGGAAACTGAAAAACTATGTGGCAATAAGATCACCTGAGCAGTGTGTCCCCTCTTACACTTTAATTTCGATAGGTTTACCCTATTACGGCTCATGTTATCGACAAACCACTTGCCTTGAACATCATCGCCGCAAGCACCAATGATACCGCAAGAGACTCCAAAGCCAGCACTCAATCCTCGGATGGTATTAGCCACACTGCCGCCAGCAATTGTCTTCAAAGGAGATGTCACCTTACTTAGTATGTCCTCAAGTGTTTGAAACTCGACCTACAAAATCCAAAACCATTAACAATAAATAAAATTATCTTGTAGTAACACCAAAAAAATCACCTGCATACCCATTATCACAGGAAAAAGCTTTCAGTCAAAAATAAGAAGCTGATTAGTAAGCTGCAATTCTTTTTTTTTTTTACGTGATTCAGAGATGTTCTGTGTGCATTCAATAATTCTAATACTTTATAACTAGTACCAAGCATTAAACACCATTAATGATGCAAAAGTGGATCAATAAAAAACTGCAAAATCAATCTCAGAAGCCAATCAGCTTATACAAAAGAAGAGAAGTCGTTTTAAGTACAGAAGTTACCCAGAAAGGCAAAAACAATTAAAGATGCCACTTTTAGGGTAAGCAATTTGACCCCACGTGAATCTAGGAAAAGAACAGCAAAATAAAATGAAATTTCAACCAAACGGACTAGTAAGTGAAAACATACCGATAATGACGTACGATCTTGATGAGACACACAGAATGCACGCATAAAAACAGAGCAAACTAACGCATACCCACAAGCAGCTAAGCAGCCATAATCAAATAAAACTCGACGGAATTCAGCAAAAACCTAGCTCATCAAACAAAGAGGTCAGAAATCCCATACCGGGATAGAACCGCCACGGTCACCAGGAATTTGATCAAGCAACGATGAATCGACAAGAGTGACGTGATCGATGAGTGCAGCCGGCTGAACGCCCAAAATGACCGGAGTAGGAGTAGACGGCGGAGGAGCAACTTCTCCGGTCATCGGCAAGGCTTCAGCAACCATGTTGTTGGCCTTTGGGTCTTTCTATTAGGACTTGTGCTCTCTTTAGTGGCCTTGCCCTTTTACATTGGTCTCTGCTTACTGCATTTTATAGACTCTCCTTTACTGTACAACCACTATCCCCAATTTACCCCTCGCTTAAATCTTTTACTTATCATTAGCCGACATAACATTATAATAAGTTAAATACAAAATTTAACACATATGATCTATTTAATATCAATAACTCATTAATTACAATTTACATGAACTTGTCTGACCCGGGGTAAATTAGACTTTAGATTAAGCTCGAAAGTCAAAAAATTTTAATATCGATTTCAATAAATCAAATTTTAAAATTAAAAATATAAATTCAATCATGTTTGAATTTTATTCGATTAGAATTAAACTTCGGTTTGGATCGAATTTTAGATCGGATTTAAACTCAAACTCAAATTTTTGTGTTGAGTTTAGTTTTGAATTTACCTATAAAAAAAACTTAAATCTTGAAATACTATTTTTATTTGACTTAGTTTACTATTATTAAAATCTAAAATTGCTATAGCTATTTGATTTAATTTATTTATTTGGAGTTGTGTAATTGTTAGTATTAACAACATGAAGACACAATTATTAACAATTTATTAATAAGACATAGTAGTAGTAAAAGTTTATGATAATTTCTCAATAAACCTCTATTATAGTTTAATTACAATGATTAATTAGGATTTTTTGTTAATTAGGGTAGAACTTGTAATTAATGAGATAATTTGACTCTAAAAATTTTGAATCAATCAATTTGTTCGTTCAATTTTTAATTTTTCGATTCAATTTACTTTAAAAGTTTTTGTTGTTAAAAATCAATTAATTTAATAATTAATCAGTCAATTTTTGTAAATTAATAAATTATTATAAATTAAAATTAATTAACTAATTTTTATTTAATAATATCTTTTTAATTAAACTTTAAATTAATGGATAAGTAAGAATCGTCTCTTTTAATCGTATTTTAAAATTTTTAATTTTATTCGATCTTTAACCAATTTTATGATTATAAATACTTATATTTTATCAATTTAATTTTAAGTCGGGATGACTAACTTCGATCCTAGCTGCCAACAGGCTAACAACAACGTCTACTTCATTTCTATCTAACCTTGTGTTGGTGGACATTATTGATAAACATATGTGATAAATAGCAAATTAGCATTTTTAGTATTATTACTGTTAGTGTTGTTTTCATTATTTTATATATATATCTATATCTTTTGTTATTTTTATTATGATTTCTATGTATTGATGTTGTTTTACCTATTTTCTCTATAATCTGCATCATTTTTTTACTGTCTCATTTGCATATAGGTTTACTGAAAACAACCTTTCTACTATGTAGGGTTAAGACTGCATACTATCGACCTCCTTAGACCCTATTTCAATATGAAACTTCGGAATAAATGCAATGACGATGACAATGACGACGATGACGATGACAACGATGATAATAATGATGATGATCTGAGAGAGCAAGAGCTTGGTGTTTCTTGTCCAAAGAGATCATATTGGTCGTGGATCATTTCAAAGGAATTAAGACCTTGTTATAATAAATCACAAGACGATGTTTCATGTCTCGTCACATCTGACGATCACGGAACACTGTCCTGACACGACAAGCCGCTCGAAACTTAGGATGGATCGCAAAGAGAAGAGTCGAAGTGATTAAAGTAATTTTTAATAAAATTATTTTATTTATTATAATTAAATTTTATTTGAAATATTAAAACAAAATTTAGTTAAAACTTATATATTTTTCAAGATAATTTTAATTTAAATTTAGTTATAAAAATTAAATTAATAAATTAAATTAAATTAATAATAAATTGTTAAATAAAATAAAATAATTTATAATGTTTATTATATAATATTAAATTAAAGTAATCATAATTCTTATTAATAATTGATATATTAAATAATTAAATAATATATATTTAATTAATAAAAACAAAATTTACTATTTTTATTTTCATAAATTTTGAAAACGGAAAGAAGCAGAAACTAAAAACTCAATTAAATAATTTTTTATTAAATTTGAAAATAATAACAATAAAAACAAACATGGCTTAAATTAATAACGAATATACTAAAAATTATAAAGAATTAATTACATTAAGATTTAAAATTTTGTTAATATTTTTTCGATAACATTAACGTTATATTATAAATATCAATAAATTTTAATTAAAAATTTTTAAAAAAATATTAGGAGTAATTCGTCACTTTTGGCTACAAATAATGGCCATAGAAAATGTGAAGATGATTCAAAACTCTGCTGCTTTATCGACTTGCTTGTCACCTCCACTCCATCCATAGTTGTACGAACATGGTTTTCGGCGCATGGGCCATAGATATCAACTTTTGTTTGGTACCCACCATCCATCAACGGCTCTAACGTACGCACTTTACTAGATTATCTCCAAAGGTTCCGTAACCAATGGCTGATGAAAATTGAGAACTATCATGCACTCCATCATATCATTGGTAACGAATCAAAGAGTAGGTGAGGAGTCATGGCCTAGACGACACTCACTAGACTCTGTTTAAGTGATGCTGTCGTCCCCACTGGCTGAAGACAAGATTCGATGGATTTGTGGCAATAGACCGCATGACTTGGAAAAGGACAAAGACAAGAGTACAAGAAAACCTCCCACCAAATGGATTCGATTTTAGAGGGCAACCGCACCGCCTGACGAACTTTGTTTTGTCAAGGTCTTGATGACGAGACCACAGCTTAAATCACGGAGGAAGACTCGCATCCTTGGATTTACCTTTTTGAACGTAAGATTCTGATACAGCAATAATTGATTGCTATGAGATCATATCATCACCATTGCTTTCATGTTTTTAATCGCCAACTTGCTTAGGAGTTGGGATAAAGCAAAGCAACTTGTGTAAAACTAAAAGCAAGGGTGTGTAAAAGTGAAACTCTTACACATGATGTGTCTCGAATCGAGTCTGACACTTAAATTCTGAATCGTCCCGAACTAGATTTGTCTATTCTGAGTCGTACCGAACTAGATTTGTCTAGTGTACGTAAAAACCTACATCTCTAACATTTTTTCCAAAACACGGAACTCAATGAAGGTACCAACAGATGGTTGTATACAACATTTGTCATTTACGAAGCTGCTTTATCGAAAGCATCTTCACATCAATGGCCGACTCAGCAAGAAATTGGAGTAGGGAACAGAACATTTTTGCATTGGTCGTCAAAGATAATTCAACTGGGATCGCTATCCTCATTCCATCTCTATCAAGTCAAAAAGGTTTGGAAAAAAAGAATGAACACCTCCTTTAACGCTCGGAAATAAAACCTGATCGCGATGCCCATCTGGCCAACAGGATTCGTAAACGTTTCAAGGAGGAGGAGTGTAGAATCCACCTCTGCAGCCAGCACAACGACGTAGCCACCTGCAAGTACCAGTACCACCAACTCACAACCCGTACACACAACGACGCAGTCACCTGCAGGCACCACCAACTCACAACTCGTACACTGCATCCTCTTTTTTTTCACGCTTGTCAGTAGTCCGTTAGCAAGTTTGTTATGTACAACTTTTGCCTTTATTCATTTTTGGTTGTAAACTCTGTATATAAGTACCACAGCGTAAACGAAATGAGTAAGAGAGAATGCTCTTCCACGAACTCTTTGTTTTAATTACTTACATGGTATCAGAGCGGGAAACTCTTGATACACAATGGCCAACGAAGGAGACTCGAGTACCTTTCAGACATACCTAGATGTAAACAACGATGAGAGTGAATCCTACGAACTCTCTGTCTCAGAAAACCCAGGTGCTATTCTGGTAACAACGCCGCTTGATGAAACCAACTACCTCTCGTGGAGTAGAGCGATGATTATCTCTTTAAAGGCAAAAAACAAAATAGGATTCATCAACGGCAGCTACCAGGAGCCGGAGAACAACCCTACCCTACAGAAAAAATGGAGAACAACTGACAATATGGTAATCTCATGGCTTTTAAACTCTATGGTTAAGGATTTAGCAAAATCTTTTCTGGTCGTCACCACTGCTAGGGATCTATGGGAAGAGTTGAAGTCCAGGTATGGTGAGAGCAATGGACCTCAACTCTACCAATTAATGCAAGAAATAAGTAACTTGAGGCAGGGCAACGAATCAGTAACAAGTTACTTCACAAAGTTAAAACGCCTTTGGGATGATTTAAGGTGTGTAATGCCTCATAGAAGCTGTCCGTGTGAGGTTGGCAAACTCAACAGTGTAGTGGAAGACAACACGAAACTGGTTCAATTTTTAATGGGGCTCAGAGAAGAATATGGAAGCGTTGTAAGTCAGGTAATGTTAAATGATCCTCTACCAACCGTAAATAAAGCATACTCTATGATCCTTACAGTTGAGAAACAGAAGAATGTTGCTGGACTGTGCACAAGTGAGGCGGTACCAATGAACGTAGCTCTCACAGCAAAACCCATAAACAGCAGAAAGACAGAAACCAGAGAGGCATTCTCGATGAACAGAAGAGGAGGTTATGTGAGAAAAGAAGATAAGTATTGTACTCATTGCCATGAGAAGGGACACACGGTGGATACTTGCTTTAAAATCCATGGTGAGCCGAACTGGTTCAGGGAACTGAAGCACAAACGAGCAAGGGAAAAACATGGATTTGCTGGCGCAGTGGTTGAGAGCCCTATTGACATCGGGCAAAGAAGTGTAAACAACGAAAGCATTGAGCAAGAATCACAGTTTCGTGTTTTAAGCCAACAAGTCCAGGAGCTGATGCGTCTGGTCAAGGGAAAAGGTATTGACGAAGCCCACCATATAGCTCTTAACAATTACGCAGGTACGCCCTCCATCCATAATGATAATGTTAGCTCTAAGTATGAATGTGTTTCATGGATAGTGGATTCGGGTGCATCCACCCACATGACCCACAACCGAAATCTAACCAAACACATTGATACTACATCTGACACTCTCGCAGTGATGTTACCCGATGGTTCATTCAAATCTGCCACCAAAATTGGAAACATTGCACTTACCGACTCAATTCAATTAAAAGACGTATTGTGCATCCCTACCTTCCACCACAACCTACTGTCAGTCTGTAAACTTGCTAAAGACAACAACTTAGTTGTCATATTTATATCCAACAAAGTTGTTTTGCAGGACCCAATGACTAATTACATTATAGCAAGCTGTGAAGAAATTGGGGGCATTTACAGACTCCAACCTCACCATTTCCTATCACCAAACTCGAAGAAAGGTCCATCTTTACAATTCTATCTCAACGAACATCTTATTTTTAATGCTATTGATACTTTTAGTTTATGGCATCTTCGACTTGGTCACGTATCCTTTAAGGTTTTGGAACATTTAAATTTCCATCATTTTAAGCCACCAAATGACTTCTTTTGTGAAAC
>JANVCQ010000002.1:1390565-1402744 GCA_025531925.1 Erythroxylum plowmanianum
TCTGCTTTTAAATCTAGACTGGACAAATAATGGAAGAGGGTGGCAGTTGTTAAACTCCTTGGTAGAAAAATTGGATACAAAATACTTTCTTCCCGTTTAAGATCAATATGGAAGCCTTCTGGCCCTATGAAAGTGGTGGATTTGGACATGATTATTTTCTGGTTAATTTTATTAAAGAAGATGATTTCCATCACGCCCTAACTCAGGGTCCCTAGGTGATTCTAGGACATGTACTCGTAGTTTAATGCTGGTAACCCCAATTCTGTCCTTCGCAAGGTAAGGTATCTAAGGTTGTTCTTTGGATTCGTTTCTCATAATTGCATATTTCTTGGTACCATCCAATGATTCTTACGACCCTTGGTAACATTGTTGGCCATACTATTAAGATTGATGATACCACCAAGAATGTTGAGGCAAGTTTGTGAGAGTGGCGGTGGATGTTGATCTCAGTACTCCCCTTTGTTCTCGTGTGGAATTAAATGGAGAAGATATTAAGGTTGCATACGAGGGATTACCACATATTTTTTATTCGTGTGGCATTGTGGGGCATGACTTGGTAAACTGTCCTGCACGGCTTAATGCTCAAAGAGAGAAGCAACAAACTGCTCATACCAATGACCAAGCTGAGGAGATAGCAAAAAGACATTATTCAGTAACTAATGAGATTTCGACAAAAGATATGTCCAAAGAAGTCTACGGATCATGGATTCAGGTCCAAAGGCGCACATGCTACCCGAAAGCCAGGGATCTTGATCAGAGAGATTCTCATATCAATGGGAATACAACTTGGGCTCGAGGATCTTGGTATTCGATTTTGAATAATAGCAAGATCCTGGGCATCATTAATGATAAGCCTCCAGCTGGGAGGGATAAGGGCCAGACTACGCGCTCGAAAAATAGAATAGCTTTAGGCAATCAAGTGGAGGAGGCTAGGTGATCTTATCATGGACAGGGGTCTACTTCTAAGGGACCTAAAGCTAAATCAACTATTGCGAGCCACGAAAAATTGGAGGTTAGATCAGGTTCAGACCAAGGGGAACAGCGTGTACCACAATCTGCAAGTAACTTTATTTTTGAACCTACTGTGCGGGTGCAACCCATGCAATGTACTCGAGAAAAACATGCAGCAGTTACAATTTCTTCCCATAAACAGATTGTGTGCAACGAGACCTCTTTTATGCTCCGAACTGCAAATGATATGGACTGCGGTGATCAGATGGCGGATTTGGACTGGATCGTGGGTTCTTCTCCAAAGGAATGCATTGCTACTTCTCCTTTACCTCCTTCAAAACCGCCAAACCCTAAAAAGAGGGGAGGTTTGGATGGATGCAGATCAAGGGGATTAAGGATTAGTTGAGGAAGTGATACCTCAAACTCCAGGCTATAGCGCAACAGGCGAGCTCGTAGGGTCCAAAGGTAACACCTAGTGTTAAGGGAGTGCCCTTCCCACTGTCTTGCTCTTTATTTTATGTCTATCTGGAACTATCAAGGGGCTGGAGGTGATGAGTTTCAACCTATTTTAAAGAACCATATTTGAATGTTTAATCCATTGATGGTGGTGCTTGTTGAAACGAAAATTAGCGGATCGTGAGCTAATACAGTAATTCGCAATCGTGGGTTTGACTACTCCTTTCGTGTAGAGGCAAATGGTTTTGCATAAGGGAATTGGATTTTGTGGAAATCAATGATGGAAGTTACAATATTGGTAGCCCATTGGTAATTCATACATACCAATATTAAGTTTGCTACCTTGGACTTCCTTTTTACTGCTTTGTATGCTAGCCCTCAATATCATCTCCAAAGATACCTATGGGAAGGATTGAAGCAGATAGTGAGACATACTTCAAAAGAATGGTTAGTAGGAGGAGATTTTCATACAAAGTTGGAGGGCTCTAATAAACAGGAGGTTATAAAACAGTGCCTGTAGTTAGTAAGGTGTTTCAGGATTGTGTTCACTCTTATTGTCTATATGATCTTGGCTATGTGGGATCAAAATTTACATGGCGACGAGGAACTGTCCAAGCAAAATTAGATAGGGCACTGTGCTCGTCCTCCTGGCTGGCCTCCTTCCTAGAAACAATGACTTCTCACTTGCCATTTCTTGGATCAGATCATAGGCCTTTGCTTGTTAAATTTACTATGGCACCAACGATGTATAGGGGTAATAGGAGTTTTTGATTTCAGTCGGCCTGGTTGGCTAATGAGAACTTTTATAATTTTGGAAGAAAATTGGCATCCAGACCTAAATCGTTTATGTACATCTATTGCTAGCTTTGCAGAAAAGTTAAGAAAGCGGAACAAAACTGATTTTGGCAACATTTTCTATCGTAAAAAGAGACTTATGGCTCGACTGACAAGTATTCAACAAGAGATATAAAGTAATGACTCTGATTCTCTCTTGGACTTGGAAGAGAAGCTCCGTGATGATCTCATCCAGGTCTTATATGAAGAGGAATTATTTTGGCACCAATAATCCCGTAGTATGTGGTTAGCTCAAGGAGACCGCAACACTAAATATTACCATACGGTGACTATGACAAAGAATAAGAGATTAAAGGTAGAAAAGTTAAAAGATGAAAGTGGAAACATGATCACTGATCCTATGTTACTTCGTGACTTAGCTAAGGATTACTTTCACAAGCTTTTCTTGGATGACAACAGTATGATGATCCCCTTTCCGATTGCTGAAGCCTTTCCCAGGTTAACAGAAAATGAGTTGGATTTTCTCTGCTCCCTTATAGTATATGTAGAAATTAAGAAAGCTATTTTTGAGATGGATGCCAAGAAAACTCCTGGCATTGACGAATTCAATGTGCTACTCTTCCAAAAACAGTGGAATGTAGTGGGCCAGTCGGTGTCTAACTTTGTTCAAAAGGTTTTCAAGCACGAACAATGGGAGTCGGAGGTGAATCAAACTATCCTTGTTTTGATCCCAAAATTCCAATCCCCAATGTCCATCACCCAATTCAGACCGATTAGCTTATGTACGGCATTATACAAGACTATTACTAAGGTTGTAGTGGATCGACTGAAACCTATCCTCGATTCTACGGTAGCTCACAACCACTGTAGTTTTGTTCCTGGCTGTTTAATTACAGATAACATTATTATTGCTCAGGAGGTTATTCACTTGATGAGGAAGAAAAAAGAAAAATCTGGGGTTCTTGCAATCGAAGTAGATTTAGAGAAAGTCTACGATCGCCTCCGGTGGGATTTCATCCTAGATACTTTAATAGATATGGGTTTACTAATGGACTTCATAAGTCTAATTATGAAGTGTGTTACCTCAATCTCAATGAAAGTTTGCTGGAATGGTAAAATATCTTATTCTTTCACTTCGAATGGAGGCATCAGGCAAGGAGATCCTTTATCCCCTTATCTGTTTATTCTTTGTATTGAGAGGTTGGGACATCTTATTTATTCTGAAGTAGCACAGGATCTTGGAAATCGATTAGGTTGAGTAGAGGAGGTCCTACCATCTCTCATCTTTTTTTTGCAGACAATCTCATTTTGTTTGTTGAGGCTTCTATGGATCAGGTGCAGATAATCTCCATGGGTTCTCGATACATTTTGTATGACATCAGGACAGAAAGTCAACAATGACAAGTCTAGAGTTTACTTCTCAATGAACATTTCTCGGCCTTGAGCTCGCGCCCTAAGTAAGCATTTGGGTTTCTAGCTCACTACGAACCTTGGAAAGTATCTTGGGGTACCATTAATTCACGAACGATCAACGAGGCAAACGTATCAATACATCCTTGATAAAGCTCAACATAAACTAGCAAGTTGGAGTGCTTGATTTCTTTCCTTTGCAGGTAGGGTCACACTGATGCAATCTGTTCTTGTGTCACTACCTATATATACCATGCAAACAGTGCGATTACCAAAGCAGTTTTGTGATGATCTTGAGAAGATTATGCGCAATTTCATCTGGAGATCTAAGGAGTGTCAAAGGAAGGTTAATCTTGTGAATTGGGAGGCAGTGTGCAAACCAAAGCATTCCGGGGGCCTCGATATTCAAAAATTCGTTCTACTAATGATGCTTTGCTCACTAAACTTGGCTGGGGGTTAATCTCTAATCCTTCTACACTTTGGATATAGATCTTTCGATCCAAATATCACTTTGATACTTTGAATATTCCTGAGGTATTGGAGAGTAGAGGAGCCTCTTCAGTTTGGAAAGGTATTTCTACCACTTGAAAATTTGTTCTTGCAGGTACGAGGTGGTGAGTAGGAAATGAGAATTGTATCTAGTGATGGGGGGCCCTAGCTCTCTTTGCTATTAATTCTATCCCTGACAGTATATTATATGCAAAGGTGAGAGAGTCTGTGGACACAGATGGGTGTTGGTGTTGGAAGAAGTTTCAGAACCTCCTTCCGTCAACAGTGTGCATGACAATTACAAACATTATGGCTCCAAGACCTGAGTTTGATAAAGATCGCGTAGTGTGGGATCCAAACCAAAATGAGTCCTTTTCAACAGCAACTGCGTATGAGTTAATTGAAAATATTGGTGGTGAAGGCAATGGTAGATTTTGGTTTTTGATTTGGAAATGGCAAGGTTTGCAACGTAGTAGATCTCTTTTATGGTTGCTTGTTAAGAGAAAACTATTGACTAATCAACAGTGTACTTATAGACATCTTTCCGATGATGAAAAGTGTCACTATTGTGGCAATCCTAAATCTTGTTTGCATGTTATTAGAGATTGTCCTAGAATGCGCCCATTTTGGACACAGTTTTCATCTGACATGGCCATTGCGGATTTCTTTAGTCTTAACTCTTCGGAGTGGCTGATTTCAAATCTCTACAATCACGTAGAGGTTAGTGGTTTAAGGTGGTCAATTAAATTTGGGGTTTCCTGCTGGTTCCTGTGGCTTTGGAGAAACAAAAGTTTATTCGAGAATGATTTCTCCTAGCCAATCGCTAGCAAGGTACAGTTACTTCTCGAGCTGCAGTTGGTCATGCCACTAGTAGCATTAGGCATATTGGTTGGGCCAAACCAAGTGAGGGATGGATCAAGCTAAACACGGATGAGACGAAAACGAACGTTATGTCGAAATATTTCTGCTGGTGGTCTCCTTCGCGATAGTTCTGGTATTTGGCTGGGAGGGTTCGTCCATCATATTGAATTTTGCTCGCGCCTGAATGCTGAGTTATGGGGTGTTTATTCAAAGTTGAATCTATCTTGGGATATGGGTTATCGGAGGGTTAAACTAGAAGTTAATTCCTTCGTAGTCCTTAATATTCTTTCCTCCTCAAATTCGAGGAGTTCCTATACTACTTCATTTCCTATACTACTTCATTGATACAAACTATTCATGTTCTATTAGCTAAATCCCGGATAGTTCACATCTGTCATGTGCTTCGTGAAAGAAATCATTGCACTGATTGGTTAGCTTCTAATGCGGAGTCTTTTCATTTCGGGTTTACTAATTTGCAGTCTCTTCCTTCAGGATGTCTTGCTATCTTCTTTGAGGATATGTGTGGGGTTTTAATCCCGAGGCCCACTCTTTAGACTTTGCTTTTCTCTATTAAAAAAAAGGATAATTCAACTGGATAAGGTCAATGCTTCCATATAAGGAAGACTTGTTCCTGAAAGCAACTTAGTCGCTGTCATTGTTTTCAGCGGAACTGGGAACGAACGGCACGTCGTGGGGTAACGTCTTGTGTAGTGACGCGGTTGGGTCACTATGGATCGTTGTTTGACAAAAATAATTTTGGCCCACGTGAAAGTGAATATTACACTCTTCGAGATTTTTAATGTAACTGAAAATCTAAATAAAGCTTCCACAAACTTCGGAATACAAAAAAACAGAGAGGAGTAACAGATACAAGGATCAAAAGACCATCAAAATACATGCTGCCTTGTAGCATAAGTTTATCCATTATGAAATGATACTAACCACTTTGGCGATCAACCAAAAGAGTGAAGTCAAGAGCTAAAAGAGGATCAATGATTCTACACCTAAACATGTTTGTATTATTGGTAAAGAAAATGATCCTTTTCTCCTTGTATGTGCACAAAACAACAATTGTTCCTCGAGGTAAGATCTCATTCAAATTTAAGAAATAATACCTCATGAAGAAACTCTCTAAGTCTTTTACTTGGGGGCTTTATCTGGTAGGATATTATCAGGAAGAGTAATTTCAGGAGGTACTTCCCGAACGACGCCTAACATTGAATCGTATTCCTCATCTCGTCGAGCAAACTTCTTGCGGAGTACTTTCTCAAACTCAATTTCATCAAAAGGCTTAGTGTTCTCAGCCGCATGCACCTGTGCAAGATTGGAGTAATTGGTGGCTGACTGAGAAATAAAGGCTATCTCCTCATCAGTTAGCTTCCTGAGGAACTTTGCTGGGTTGCCTCCCCACACCTGAAATATATCATTACTAAATCATACTTAGCGATTAGGTTGCTAATGATCTACATTTCAAACCGGTATTCAAGGAATGTCAAACGGAAGAAGTCTAGATAAAAGCTGTTTTCAACTACTACAGAGTATCGATCTGAAAACTCATTTGACAAGTATTCCACCATTTCCTAGGAAAGTCATAGAAAACATCCTATTTCAGGAAAAATAACAGAAGTAGCTTTTTCTCTTTTGGTTTTAAATTTTTCAAAAGCAAATTTTACCTTTCTCACTAAACCCAGTACTTAATCACTCTAGATATGTGACACTAGGTGTGAAAGTGCGACTACATATAAAGAGATGAAAACCCTCCTGAAGAGCAGTTTAGAGCAAATATTGAAAGTCTATGCAAAATAATCATAGAAAACAGGTATCTACATATGCCCAAGGAGAGAGATGACAGATTTACCTCTCCTGTAGGGATCCTTGTGTTCTGTCTTACAAGGGCTCCAGCAGCAACCATGGAATGTTTCTCAACAACAACACCATCAAGTAGTGTTGCCCCCATACCAATGAAAGCCTCGTCCTCAACAGTACAGCCATGTAAAACAGCACTATGACCTACACAGATCAATGTGGACCGAATTAGGTAAACATGTACCAGATTGATTAACATCAACCATATTCCCCTTGCTCATTGCTCACCTACAGTAACATTGTCCCCAATGATTGTTGGTAGCACCTTTCCAGTTAGATTTGATTTCGCCACATGCACTAGGGAGTTGTCCTGTATATTAGTGCCAGATCCAACACTAACGCTATTCACATCACCTACAAACCAAGAATAATTTTTGTGACTACAAAGAAAAATAACAAACATTACAACTAAAAGAATTTCATTCGCAGACCAGCAACTGATTACTGTATGCATTTACCAGGACAGTATAGATCAGTCACCTTCAATCAAAGAATCTAAGAAATAAAATCAAAGACAAAGCACAATGTATGCAGTTTCAAGTCTCTGCTACTACTTCACTTGGATGTGGGCTCGACAGATACCAAGTAGAAGTAGCGAATTTATTGGAGATCAGCAAGGAAAAATAGGGAGAAAAAGCAGCCTCAGGGAGTAAGAAATATAACTCCAGAAGCAATGGGCAGATGAAGGTTCAGTCCCAATTTAAAGGCAAAAAAAAAAGGTTAAAAGATCAGTTTAGGCACAAACAAAGACCCATGACGTTAAACTTCAGCAACCAAATCCCAATTCAATTCTCAAAATGAACAAAAATCAAATACGTGGCATAGTTCTTAGATTCAATTGGGTTAAGAGAATTCTTGATAACAACTTTCTGCACCAAAAATTTAGAGTTCTAACATTCAAAAGCACCAGCCAATCTCTCATGACCCATGCTGTCAAGTTCTTTGCACATTTGCATTCTGCCAGATACATCCTAACCTTACAGCATTAGAATGTAGAAGATAAGTATATACAGTAAGATTGGGGCCAAGTGACATGTAAGGGCATCCATATCTCCCCCCACTTCAAATCAAATCAGATACATCCACAAGAATGAGTTACTGTAGAGGGTACAAAGTTTTGTCAATATTACCTCTCAGAACACAGCCATACCAAATAGACGATGCTCTTCCCACTTGAACGTCCCCGATTATCGAAGCACTAGGTGCCACAAATGCATCCTTATCAACCAAGGGAGCTTTGTCAAAAAGGTTCATTAGAGTTCTGTGTCTGGACACTGTAATTAGATACGAACACTAATGTCAGCAACAAGAGGAAAAATAATCAGCAAAAGTGATAAGAGAGTCCAAACTATACAGACCCAACAAAACCATTCTTATACTTGTCCCAAGCACCTATGGTGCAGGCAGATAATAGTATGATATTTGAATTCGCTTATTCACAATTAAGCAAAGACAGAACTTGACAAGTCAAAGCTTTGAACATCAAGAGATTGAAAATGCTTCAACTAGTTATCAAGGCAAGAACACCCACGCTTTCCTTCCACTTATACTCTAACACCAAATCCGCGAAAGAAGTAAAAACATGCAATAAACACTCAAAACTTTCACACATTGACGCTACTCCATTGTCTTTCACGCAATAGCAATACGTGCCACAATTGCGTATTTCACTAAAACAACACAAATTTCATTCCCCCATTTAACAAAAACTTCATGTTAACAGGAGTCAAAGCTCATCTACCAGACACTGAACTCTAGAAAATCCCGTGTGTAAAAATTACATACAAGCACACAAAAAAAAAAAAAACAGCTGATCTACCATAGTAAAGACAAACGAACAGTTCCAGTTAAACAAAATACAGGAAGTTTAACGAGATTGGGATCAAGGGTTTATGAAAAATGAGAGCTTTACATTGCTCTTGAAAGTAGTAGTTGCCCTGGAGTCGGCAACCGAGACGATCAAGGGCTTGACCGGTCTCACGAATCCAAAATCCGACGGTGTATATTGCTCTGCCAAGCGTGCCCATCTCTGCTTCTGCTAATCTGGAGGCTTCAGGACAGAAGTAGAAGGAAAAAACGAGGGATTTTGCTATCAATGTTACAGTTATTGAAGAAATGAACCAGAGAAATGTGATGCTGTAGGGGTTGGGGACTGAGGGCCGATGGCTGAGTAGATTAGACGCCAAATTTCGTATTTTATTTACATTTTTATCTCTTATTTTTTTTTACATTTTATTTATTTTGTATAAATAAAATAACATTTTTACATTTACTAAAATATAATATATTTGGTATAAATTTTGATTAATAATAATTTATTACGTAAATAAAATTGCAGATTTTTATTTTTAGAAATTAAAAATAATAAAATAATGAAATTAAACTAAAAATTTGTAAATTAGTTCCATCTAATTTGATGTTAATAAATTAATTTTAGTATGATCGATACTAAATTTAATTTTGATTGGTCGTATTTAATAAAATTTTCCATGTTAATTAATTATGATATATTAATTTAATTTGAATCAATAAATTATATTATATTTAACTAATTTAATTCGATTTTAAATATTTAAATTATATTTAATTTAGATCTAAAAATTTTAAAATTCAAACCTAAATCGAACAATTACAAATATCAAACGAAAATTTTAAAGATAACATTTTTAAATATAACTAAGAATATAACAATATTATTATTAATACGAAATGTGATGACTATTACTATAAATAGTACAAAACTTTTGATCAGGAAATATCGAGTATTTACAAATTTTGTAAATTTCGTGAAAATAGAATATTGTAAATTTCATAGCATGGGTGTTGATGGATCGACCATAAGTCAAGTTTATTAATTTCTTAAAATAATATTTTTTAAACATAAGAATATAAAATAATATTTTTGAATTAAATCTAAGCTTAAATCATCCCGGTCCAAACTTAAATGTCATTTTGTTTAAAATAATTTGACATTAAGCCAATCTAATCCTTGACCTTACTTATAAGTCATCTTATTAAAAATACTTAAATTTAGGCATCACCTTATAACAAGTTAAGAGTTTTATAAAATGGTTTAGATAGAAAAAGAAAACGTGAATGAAAGATCGTATTGAATTGAATTAAATCATAAATCTAATTTTGACCGGATTTGACACCATACTCAAACCATAGGCAATAGGTTCGGGTTGGATCCTATTAAATCTTTTGTTCTTGTTATTTTATTATAACCTTGTTCCATTAAATCTCATCCATATATTTATATAAGGTACATATATATGTATGAATAAAATTTAATAGAACGTAATAAAAAATTTATAACCAAAACAAAAGATCTAATCCTTGGGCCGGATGGAGTCGGGGCCTTGACCCATTGCATCCCTACTTTAGGTGAAAATAACCCCAAGGACTAAGCTAAGCCTTCACAAAACGGTAGGAGAAGAGCGCGTTTTGATGGGCAACGAGTTCTGAGTCAGGTCCGGAAAAGTCCGCCTATCTACGGAGTCGAGCTCGAGTTGCTTCTTTAACCCGCGAGCTACAACAGAAAAAACAGAACAAAAACCAACAAATCCTCCGATTCTTGAAGTAAACAAAAAGAAGAATTAATAAATCTCTTGATGATTTAAGGTTAGCTTTAATTTTCAGCTTTACTTGGGCTCGCAAAATCGTCAATTTTTAATTTATGTTATTGTGCTCCCACTTTGTTGTGATCCACTCTTACAATTTGTGGGTATCGACCACAGAGTACTAAAAGCGATCAGGTAGATGTATTCATATTTCCGTGTTGTTTGGTTTCTTGGAAGACTAGGGTATAGTGATTGCATGTTAGATTGTCAAAACTTTTCATTCCGATGTTCCAAAGATGTGATCTTTTATTGCTTGGATAAGAAAAAATGAGATGGATAGTGTCAAAAATCGATCTTTGGGTTACGGTGTTTTAAAAAATTCAACCTTTGTTTCTGGAATCATCTGGTTTCAATTTTATTTCGTTATATGCAGGAGATTGTTCAGAATCTAATTGTTAATGGAAGGAGTTGAGGCCGATGCTACCTCCACAGTGGCCCCTCTGGCTAAGTGGAGAAGTGAATTTTCGAGGGCATTTCAGTACTATCTTGATCTATCCACACCTCATACTGTACATAGGTGGCTAGGAACTGCAGCAGCTGCAGCTATTTACGTGTTGCGGGTTTATTATGCAGAAGGCTTTTACATTGTGTCCTATGGCCTTGGAATTTACATTTTGAATTTGTTGATTGGGTTTCTATCGCCAAAAGTTGATCCAGAGCTTGAAGTTTTGGATGGGGCGTCATTGCCAACTAAAGGATCAGATGAGTTCAGGCCCTTTATTCGTCGTCTTCCGGAGTTTAAATTCTGGTAGTATAACAATCCTTCTTGCCACTCAAATATTTCGTGACCTTATGTTTGGCAACATAAGAACTAGATGTCTTCAGCATTTTTTTGATCCGCTGGCTATTTTTCTTGTTCTACCACTCGTATCTACACGTATTATCACCAAGGCGATTATATTTGTTTGATATAGCCTTAATGCTAGCTGACCTTCCTACTTGCAGCTGGATTGTATGATCTCTAACTGATACTGCTTACACCTAGTGACAGATCAATATGGAAGACAACCTCCCTCCTTTTGCAACACTAACTGTGGAGTCATGTGTCGTGTTGAAGCTGGGTATGCCGGTTGAAAGGGAAACTTGATTGGGGTTGTAGAACAGAGATCGCAAACCATGCAACTAGGGATTTTGTTCTGGTTAAAGTTAGGATGCATGCACATTTCACTGACCAATTTCTTTTAGCTAGTCATGCACCTATTTTTGGAAGATCAAGCTTTGCTAGATTGATACTTGTTAAACAGTTTTATATGTGTAGTTGTCATCTACTGAACATTAATGGGTTTCTGGTTCTAAAAACACGAGTTGCTCTTGTTGCTATGGTTTTAGGTACTCCATAACCAAGGCTTTCTGCGTGGCATTTGCGATGACATTTTTCTCTGTGTTTGATGTTCCTGTTTTCTGGCCGATTTTACTTTGTTACTGGATTGTTCTGTTCGTCCTAACAATGAAGCGTCAAATTATGCACATGATCAAGTACAAATATGTACCGTTCAGCTTTGGAAAGCAGGTGAGATAGTTGAAGAGTTGTATACTAACCATATAATTGCCTTCAGCCTAAATTCTAGAGCATCGCATCTTTCCCTTTCTTCAATAAATTTATAGCCATCAATGTCTAGAAAGAAGTAATTCTTCCTCTTTACTATTTAACAGAAGTATGACGGGAAGAGGCCTGCCACGAGAGGCAAAGGTTTAATGAGTGACTGAAGCTTTATGCCCTCTGGTGCG
>JANVCQ010000002.1:1418853-1469298 GCA_025531925.1 Erythroxylum plowmanianum
ACATAGTCCTGATTATGATAAGTTCTAGCAGTTGTAACAGCACCACAAGTACAAGGTGTATCACATGAACAAGAAGGCAATGGCCGAAATTGCAGCAACTCATCCCAAAGGATTTTAAGTTCAGTAAAATAATCAGTGACAGTTTTATCATCTTGTTTAAAAGCATATATTTCTTCCTGGAGATCATAAATGCGACAAAGATCACCTTGCGAAAAACGTTCGCAAAGATCGGTCCATATTTCAGAAGCTTTATCAAGCCATAAAACAATATTGAAAATAGGAGTGATTGAATGATTAAGCCAGGAAATCACCATATTGTTGCATCTTTCCCAAGCATGAAACAGAGGATCTGTGATCGGAGGAGCAGGAATAGTTTCATCAACGAACTGGAGCTTATTTTTGGAGAGGAGAGCCATTCTCATAGCTCGAGACCAGTGATGATAATTCAAATTGGAAAGTGGAGGAGTAACGAGAACCAGAGATGGATTCTCATTAGGATGAAGATAGTAAGGGCTAGAAACATGACTGGGATAAGTATTGTAAGTCATAGAATCGGCAAAAAAAAAATTTCAAAGATCTGAGAATGAAATCTCAAAGATCGAGAAAACAGAGAATGAGAGCGGAAGAAAAAATCTCTGATACCATGTGGAAAATGTTGGAATGATTTTCCATTGAATGAATCAATCATTTACATCGGTTATATACATGCTTTCAGCCACTAAAAATGAAGGAATAGATCCTAGAAAATAGGTAAATACAGCTGTACAAATAACGAACTTGAAACTAATTCTATTAACTATACAATTAAGCTAAATGACCAATTTATTTCAGCTAACAGTTTTCACCAATAGTGTCAATCATTTGCTTCTTTCTTGCTTATCTCTCAAAAGATTCATTTCGAAGTTTGTAAGGATTCCAATAACTTTTTCCAATGACAGATTATCAATGTCGTGGGCCTCCTCTATTGTTGCAATTTTCGGAATAAATCTTAGAGGTAGCAATCTCAGCGTTTTCTTGACTAATTTCACGTTGGAGTATTTCTTCCCCAGTTGATGAGCTTGATTGGCTATATCTCTCAATCTTTCATGAAAATCTCCAATAGTCTCATTCTCATCCATCTTTAGCTCTTCAAATCGCACAGCTAATATCTGTAGTTTTGACGATATCACAGATTTAGACCCTTCATGAATAGTCTGCAACATGTTCCACGCTTCTTTTGCCGTTTCACATGCTGAAATCATTGAGAAGCGTCATTCGTCAACAACACTGAATATCGCATGTATTGCTTGTGAATTTTTCAGTGCACTTTTTTCTTCCACTCTTGTCCATTCAGATGGATCTTTCTGAACTGTCTCTCCTTTATCATCAATCATCATTGGATGCGTCCAATCGTGTACTACTGAATGCCAGGCTCTCGTGCTCTGAGCTTGAATGAAGAATTTCATCCAGGATTTCCATGATGGATAATTTAATCTATCCAATAGTGGTGGCCCGATAATCGATGCTCCTTCTCTTATGGCCGTGTTTGCGAAACTAGGATCTGCACTAACTTGCTACCAATAAATAAAAACAAGCAAACCAAAATAATAAAAACACCAAAAATTTGATAACGCAGTTCAGCACGTCTTGTCTACGTCTGCAGGGTCCTCACCCAGTTTAATACTTTCACGAAAGTACAATAGTTTTACCCAAGATTTTACTGAGCCGACATCACTCATTCCTTGACACTATCTCTCAACCTTACTTTCCGTGAAAGAATTTCATACCTAATAATACGACCACCTCGTACTAACCTTGACAGAGGATTTTCTTAATACTCTTTTGAAACAAAAACAGTAACTAAATCACTCAAGTGATTAAATGAACAACTCAACACTCAAGAAAATAATAAATAAAAATAGAGGAAGGCAACTTCCCAGATTATTAATCTCGTCCGAAGTAGATCTAACGTTATTCAGCTAGCTTCCAAGATGCATATGCAACACCGGTTTACCAACATCTGAGACTCATTATTGTCTTCTCAATAAATCAAGAGATATGCATCACACCCACTGGCTCACCAACATATATCAAGTTGCCGCAAAACACACTACCCACATTCTTTAGCAATTGTCTTAATATGTGCCACAAACACTTATCTTTAATAACACATAACACCAGCCACTTCAATAGATACACGCACTCTCCTTTTTATGTTCATCAACTGTGAGTCAAAGTGCAAAACCCATAACCATACGCAGCCAGCCAAGTCTCCTTTTTTTTCACACGTAGCCACACCACAGCAGCAATCACGCACACACATCCGCAGAGTTCTACCCACTTGCGTAATCACATAGAATTTATACACAACAAGGAGATATTCACCTCTCTTGATAGACTTCAAAAGATTCCGCCGTAAATAGCAGATCTAGACAGCATCATGTTTAAAATAGACTTCTACAATGATTAAGATATGTACACAAATCCTTCACATAATTAGAGTCCCACTTAAATTCAAACATGTAACAACCTCATCCTTTTAATTTCATCACAATTAGAATTTTATATGTTCAATTTAAAATGTCAAAACTAAATAAGATATAAAAAATATATATCATAACACCAAGCATTATAGCGAGGGCATAGAGTTGATGATGCCAATCAAAGCAAGAAACTTTCTTTAGATAATAACCAACAGCTACACCTATTTGCATGGCTTCTCAATCTTATCCACGTCTAGTTTTGCCGAATGTCCCTTGTGTTTTGTCGAGCTGTTACTATTCCCTCTTAACACATCCAAACCATAACGGCTCCATTTCACAGTAGCCCTCCTGCACTCTCGGACCCAATTCAGACACACCTCATCTGCCACGAAGTATCTAACACACACACACTTCATCACTTTGGTTGCTTGTGTTTGTGGACATTCCAAGATTGGAGCTACTGGGATGTTTTATTATGATCATAAAAAGTAGTTTCATACCTAAATCAAACAGATACCCCTTCTTTTTTCCTCTTATTGCACGACAGAAGAAGACATCAACCTAACGTCGCCATTGCTGAGGTCTGAGTTGATGCGAATTGTCTTGGCTAAAATAGCAGCTAGTCGTTGTTATTGTGAAGAACTGGTTATCTTTTAATGGAGGTTCAAAAGGGTTATGCATTTCTTCTTCGTCGATAGCGAAATGTTGGTGATAGCATACCTACTACCTCATGCACTAGACCCCTCCCCCACTAAACTACAGGTGTTTACAGTTTGTTCGTGGGTACAAATTTGATAAATCAGATCGTGCAAAATCTTTTTGCATGGAAGAATGCTACCAGAAAGTTGTGTGTTTCTAACTGTTGATTATATCATGATTGTCTGCTCGAATCACACCTCTCACAGTGGATTGCTTCCCTTTCTCTGGTCTTCTCAAATTCAACTGAATCACTTAATTTTTCATTCGATGTTTAACTTTTTGGGTCGATTATTTTAATAACTCTTGTTATTAAAATTTTATTAATTAATCGGTTAATTTTTATATTTTAATTTTTATTCAAAATTTAATCAATTTTATGACTGCCTAATATTAAAACTTTTAAACCTGATCTGATTTTTTAAAACATTAGTTATATTTACTCAAGATGATAAAAGGGTTTGTATCTAATTTAAAATTAACACAAACTAATTTTTAATATTTGATTCAAATTAGATTTTGAATTGAAAATTAGACCTTACACGATCATTGTTACAAGTCTAACCTTAAAAATACTCTTCATTACTTGTAGGCTTCGTTTGGTACACAACCAATCAGCTATTTTTTTAATTGATCGGTTGTCTTAGTTATTTGACTTTTCAAACAGCTATAAAAATTATTTGGTAAGTAGCGTTTTGAACGACTGATTTAACGTAAACAGCCGAATATGAAAAATGCTCATATGCAAGAGTGTTTTCATCAATAAGCTAAAATTTTAGCTATTAAAAGTCTGTTGTAGCCTTTATATAGTTATAGGTTAGAAATAAACCCTTAAATAAAAATAAAAAGTGCACTGACCTCTCCGTTCATGCATATACTCATATCCTTTGTCGTATGCTTTATGCATCTTCTCATTTTTTTCCCTAAATCACCGTGACTCCTTGTTGTTTTGTCGCCGCGCGTACTACACCTGGACTTCGTCTCTCCACCGAATGCTCGGTGTTATATCCTCTTCTGTATGTCGCAAATCGGTGTTGGAATAGCAGATCGAAAGGGGCGATTAGGGTTTGGACTTTGTGCACAATCTCATTTTTTCCATCAATCACCGAGTCTCCCAGCTGATCTGTTGTCGCGATTGTGATCCCTGTTCTTTGTCTCATAGCCTGATTGTTTTGGTATTGTCTCCTTTGTTCTCTGCTTTAGGCAATGTCTTCAAGAGGCTCGTTCCTATTGCTGCGTTTTTCTGTCTAAATGGGGTTTCCTCATTGTTCATGTATGCTCAATATCTACTACGACAGCAACCATAGGGGATATTGCTTCAGATTATAGGAGAGAGTCTTCTGGTTTTGGAGTAGAGTCTGTGTACTCGGTGTTGTCTCCTCTGCTATTGCCACAAACAAAGTCTTTGCACCAACACTCTCAGTGGTAATATTACCGATTAATTCTTGGCTTGTACCGCACCGCCCAGTTGTTTTCTTGTTGTTCGACTATGGAGGCCGACTTCACCCATCTATCTCTTTCGATCGAGGAGGATCAGGAACTGGTAATCCCACACTCTGCTTCGTCGACACCAATGCCCTATGAGCTTTGTCTGGTCGGTATGTTTCTGACTTACAATCGAATTAATTTTCTCTCTATGTGGGAAGTGTTCGCGGATCTCTGGCATTCTTTAGGGGGAAATGCAATTTTTGATTTGGGAGCCAAACGGTACCTATTCCGATTCTTCCATTCTGTTGATCTTGAACGTGTAATCACAGGGGCTCCATGGTTATTTAATAAACACCTCCTCATTTTCAACCCGATAAAATCCGGGGAGATCCCCTTCTTATTCCACTGCTATATGTGGATGTTTGGGTTGAGGTCTGTGACTTACAGTCAAGATTTATGACTGCTACAATGGCGTCCTTGTTGGGAAATTTTATTGGTTCTTTCCAGGAGTATGATACTAATAATTCCAATATTGACAGGCCGGATTCTTTTATGAAAATTCGGGTACGAAAGGACATTAGACAACCCTTAAAGAGGAAGAAGAAATTAATTGATTTTGATGGAAACCCTTTCTACGTCACGTTTCGATATCAACGGATTCAGGTTTATTGCTATTTCTGTTGTAAGCTAGGCCACACTAATTCCTTTTGTGATCTTTTGCTCCATCACAAGAAGGAAGACCTGAAACCTCTATGGAGGGAAAATCTTCGGGCTGTCCCTCGCCGCAATGGTCGCCCCTCCAGCTCTTGGCTGAGATACGACTTGGATGGAACAAGCTTGCAATCCAGACCCTCCACTCTTGGCACAAGTTTGAACACTCCATTGCCATCCCAGACTTTTCTCAATTCCTTCTTGGAGGCACACAAGTATGGGGATCAGATGGTTTTAACGCCGAGTAGTATGGATATGAACTAGACGGGTGCGGTTCAGTTACTTTCAAATGGGCCTAGTGAAGATGATCCTATAGACAAACATGATGAGGGGAAAAAACGAGCTCGAGTCAAATCCATCTCTGTTACCATTTCTAATTCCACGGATTCGATAATAGATACCACTTCTAGACCAACGGTTGAACCCGTTCAGCGGGTCGACCGACCATCATGAGAATCCTCAGTTGGAACTGCAGAGGGGCGAGGAATCTCTCTACGATTAGGGCTCTTCGGGAGCCTGTCCGAAGCTATCACCCAGTAATTTTGTTTTTGATGAAAACTAAAGTTCATGGAGGACGCATGGAAGCGTTACGCAGTCAGCTCAGATTTGCAAATTGCTTCTCTGTAGATAGTATTGGGATCGGTGGTGGTCTCTCTATTTTATGATCGACGGATATTCAGCTTCATGTTTCCGGTTATTCGTCCAACTTTAATGATTGTGAGATTAGATTTGATAATACACAATGGCACCTGACTGGCTTTTATAGCTTCCCGGAAAGAACTAGGAGATGGGTTTCTTGGAACCTATTGCGGGCTTTGGCAGTTAGGAGTCAGCTTCCTTGGTTATGTTGTGGTGATTTTAACAACATTGCTGCCTTGTATGAAAAATTGAGTGGTCCCCCTCGGCCTTCTCATTTAATTTCAGGTTTCCGCGAAGCATTGAGTGATGCTCATCTTTAAGATATTATGCACGTAGGCTCATCCTTCACATACACCTATAGGGAAGGTTGTACAACTTGTGTTAAGGAGAAGCTTGATAGAGCATGTTCTAGCACCGAGTGGAGCTCTTTGTTTCGAGATGTTATTTGTTTGGTCCTTATTGCTCTAGTTTT
Source organism: Erythroxylum plowmanianum (assembly GCA_025531925.1). Lineage (NCBI taxonomy): Eukaryota > Viridiplantae > Streptophyta > Magnoliopsida > Malpighiales > Erythroxylaceae > Erythroxylum > Erythroxylum plowmanianum. The sequence goes on from JANVCQ010000002.1 coordinate 1,425,262, forward strand.
GGATCACTCTCCCTTATTGATTGACACCGCTAGCACAAGTTCGAAAGGGGTTAATCGACGATTTCGATTTGACAACTCCTGGCTTTCTGAGCCTGATCTTCGAGAAACGGTTGATAGGGCTTGGTCTGAAGGGGCTACTTTATCTTTCCCCGAACGCACATCTTCGATTGTGGATCACATACAGTCATGGGGTAAGCAGAGGAATCGGTTAAGGTGGGCTCAAAAAGAAACAATTAAAAAAAGGTTAGGAGCGAACCAACATAACCTCGACACAGTCGAGGTTTGACGTTTAAAAGGCCAATGGAATGCAATCTTAGAGGCGAAGGATATGAGATTAAAGCAGCAAGCTAAAGCGTTTTGGTTTCGAAATGGTGACAAAAACACCAAATATTTCCATAACAGTATCAAAGCCCGTAGGAAAAGGAATCGGATCACCAGACTAACTGATGAAACTGGGAATGTTACAACGGATGAAATTGCTATTTGTGGGCTGATTCACACTTATTTCTCTAATCTTTTTCAGGCCACTGAGTCTTCAAATGGAGCTGTGCTTCGGCTAGTTAAACCTTTGATCGATGAATCGACTAACAATGTACTTACTGCTCCATTTTTGAATGAGAAATTCCGCAATGCCCTCTTTCAGATGGACCCAAATAAAGCATCGGGCCCAGATGGCTTGAACCCCACTTTCTTCCAAAAATTCTGGAGCACTCTCGGTGGTGACATATGTCAGGCTTTTGTGATTGGTTTCAACAAGGTACCCTTCCACCATCTTTGGCTACTACTCTTATTGTCTTAATCCCAAAATGTGATAATCCTCTGCATGTTACCGAATTTAGACCAATTGCATTATGCAATGTGATCTATAAGATATTGTCAAAAGCATTAGCCACTCGATTGAAGAGTATTTTGCCCAAGATTATCTCTTTGAACCAATCTGCTTTTTGTTTCTGGAAGATTAGTTATGGATAAGTTTATTGTGGCCTCTGAGACTTTACATCGTTTGAAGCAACGATCAAGGGGTAATTCGGGTTCTTGTGCACTAAAGATTGATATAGCCAAAGCTTATGACAGAGTCAACTGAGAATATTTGCTTGCTATGTTGACAGCTCTGGGGTTTTCTGATGTTTGGATTCAATGGATGAGAATGTGTATCTCTAACATTAGCTATCTGATTTCAGTTAATGGAACAGGGGTGGGCCCTATTGTCCCAAGTCGAGGGCTACGACAAGAGGATCCTATCTACCCCTATTTGTTTTTGATTGTAGCAGAGGGACTTTCCCTTTTGCTGAAAGATGGTGAAAGGCGTGGGGTGATTTATGGTTGTCGGGCAAAGTTAGGATGCCCTCGGATCTCATTCTTTGTCAATGACTCGCTCCTCTTCTTTAATGGTGCAGTCTCTGAAGCTACCCACGTTAAGAGCATTCTGGGAATTTATGAAGAAACTTCAGGTCAGTCCATCAATTAAGGTAAGTCTGGTATTCTTTTTAGCCCATGTATTGCCCCGGATGTTAAGCAGGCCATTTCAGATTTACTTGGAGTGCACTTACCTTTGAGTCAAAGTCATTATTTGGGCTTACCTTCTCTAATTGGCCGTAGTAAGTGGCAGATTTTCTCATTTCTCAAGGACAGTATCTGGAAGCGTATCAACAATTGAAACAATCGTTTTCTGTCACGGGCGGGTAGGGAGATCTTAATCAAGGTTGTCATTCAGGCTATCCCTACTTATTGCATGAATGCCTTTCTTATCCCTGCTGCTACTTATTCCGAGCTCCAAGTACTGATGAATAAATTTTGGTGGGGGGGATGTCGGGAAGGTAGTAGGGGTATCAATTGGTTGTCATGGGATCGTATATGTTGTGAGAAGTCGATGGGTGGTATGGGTTTTCGAGACCTTCGGTGTTTTAACACTGCTCTTTTGGGGAAACAAGGGTGGAGACTTATTGTTGATACTAACACTCTTTCATATTAGGTTCTCAAAGCTAAATATTTCCCTCGGGGGGACTTTTTGACAGCTCAGTTGGATACCAACTATAACTTAGTTTGGAAAAGTGTATTGTTTGCTCAAAAAGTGTTGTTAATGGGGGTAAGGTGAAGGGTCGGGGATGGCCAACGTATCTTTGTGAATAGGGATCCCTGGAACCCAAAGGCTGGTGGCTTCCATCCAGACGACGGTCCTATGGCCATTCATGATGCTATGAGGGTATGTGACTTATTCATTCACAGGGAGAGGTGGTGGAACCCTGCGAAGTTGCTGTCATATTCCAGTATTGATGACATGCATGCTATCCTAGGTATCCCCTTGAGCATTAGCCTCACACCGGATAAGATCATTTGGACTTGTGACAGAAGAGGGATTTACTCAGTTTAAAATTGCTTATTATGAGGCGCTTGCGGATTTGGTAAACCGTAGGCAACGAATGCAAGGCATTGTATGGAAGCAAATCTGGTCCCTTGATGTACCTTCAAAAGTACGCGACTTCCAATGGCGATGTTGTCGTGGCGTGTTACCAACTAAAGATAATTTGTAACACCGAGGAGTGAACGTTGACTTGCATTGCTTGTTTTGCCATGAACATGAATCCATGAAGCATGTGTTCCTTGAATATCCTATGGCTAAGGAGTTATGGAGGTTAGCGGGCTTGGCTCTAACATCCTCTTTGTCATCTTTTCAGGATTTTTTTTACCTATATCCTTGAGACAGCAAGAAGGGATCTTGCCGCTAGAATCGACATTCAAGCATGGAAGCTATGGTTGGCGCATAATGAAAAACTATGACATGATAAATGAGTTACGCCACACCATATTCATACTCAAGCTAATTCTTACTATTCTGACTTCCAGGAGCGGATGCCCGTCGACACTCCCCTGATTGTTGCTCCCAGTCTACTGTTGTGTTTTCGGACGACAGCAGTAATGTCGCCGTCCTCTAGTTGGTTGGCTTTCATTGATGGCTCGATATTTGCAAATGCTGGCCTTCTTAGGTTTGACATTCTATTTGAAGACGGAGAAGGCTCCTTTTCATTAGCACTTTCTAGCTACGAGAAAGGCAATGGAGGTCCTGCAATGGCGGAGGTGCTTGCTCTTCTGCAGTGCTTGTTATTTGCTTGTGATGACATGCTACAAACAGGTTTTATTTTTACTGATAGTCAGCTTCTTATCCATGTTTTGAACTCCAAGTATTTGGATTTTTCCTATTTTGGTCTTATAATTTCGGACTATAAGGATATTTTATGCACTAGGGACAATATATCTGTATCTTGGATTAGATGTTCGGGGAATAGGGGAGTCCACTCTCTTGCTCGGGCGTCTGTTCTCCATAGTCGCTTTCAGGTGTGGGTTGATATGTCTGACTGTATCTTGGATCATTATTCTTCGAGATAATAACTATTCTCTCATTTAAAAAAAAAAAAAAAATAGAAAGAACTGCATAAATTTTTCATAGATGATGAAACAGTACAGGTAAACATGACTTTTTTAAAATCTAAATTTTTATAAGAATATTCAACAAAATAATAAGATATAAATAATAAGATATATAATATTCATACCCTTATATTTTTTTTTAAAAAATCATATTATCATAAGTTATTTTATACATAAATAACTAATATTAAACATCTAATTTTATCAAACATCTTTAACAAATAATTATTATAATTTATTGGTCATAAAATTAACTATAAACTAATAAGTAATGTAATCAACTCATTGCTAGACAAGACTATAGTAATGTTTAGTATGAATTGACTGGAAAAAGCAAATGGATAGTGAAAATATACATATGGGGTTGCACGTGTGAGTGTAAGAATTGTTGCTAACCTATCTGACAAGGACTCGCTGGTCAGAGATGGTGTTCGGGTCCCTCCCTCTTCACATGGTCAAAAGCGCATTTCAAAGTCCCCAAGCTCAGGATTTTTACCTTACAATTTACACCAATCTCTCTTTTTTTTCTTCTTATTAATTTATGTTCCTGTCTTGATGTGTTGTTTGACAGGGACAATGAACCTCTAGGTCCATCGTCTACGTGGATCCTTTTTATTACTTCCACCTTCTTCTTTGTCTCTCTGTCTGTCTTTGCTGGTTCGGCTACTGTATCAGGATTCTTCCTGAAACAAAAAAGACTGTGTAATCGAGTTGTGTATTTGTCCTCTCTTCCCTGTTTCTTAGGAAGAAGAAGAAAGATTCCTGTGACTCGAAACCCCATTTTCGCACAAGGTCGTATCACTCGGTTTGATCCAGAAGGTGTCCTCTTGGAGAGGGAGGAGGGAGGAGGGAGATGAGATCGTTAGCTGTAATGTTCTCCTCACATCTGAAACATAAAATATGAGTTTTTAAATAAAATTATTGTGTTTTATAAGAAATAAACATTTTTTAATATTTTATTTTAATTATTAATTATTAAATTTGTTTTTTTTAATGTTCAACAGATATTTAACAAAATATATAATTGAAAATAATTAAAAAATCATGTAGGGTTTTTCTTACAAACTTTAACGTAAATTCCAAACATAAAATGATTAACTTTCCCTTCGTAAATCACTAGGAAATTTCCAACCAAACTTTACAGATAGCATGTACTATGTACTTAAACGATGCTTCAGATGTTGCCTTCCTCGTAAAACCCTATCCCGGAGCACACTCCAACTAAATTTGACTGGTCTATATAAATGTATGAATAAAATTTAATAAAATATACTAAAATTTGATTAATTAGATATAAATATATAAATGAGATTTAATAAAATATAATAAGAACTGATTAATTAGAATAGAAAATCTGATCCTACAGAAGAGGATTAGACCCTCTCCTTCAAATTTTAGTCATCTAATAAAGTTAGTTTTGTCAACAACTCAAACCTTTGGAAACAATTGGATATAACTCACATACCAAATTTGTTAATTACTAACTAGAGTTTGATCCGTAAAATACAACAACAATAACAACAAATAGAAATATTATTGAGATGTGAAGTCCGAAGAAGTCTAGAAGTTATTTCCAAATGATTGTACCTTTGAAAAGAATAGAATAATTTAATAAAATTTTTGAGTAGATATAATTTAATATGGTTAGAGGGCATATAAGAAAAATAGATATAACATTAGAATGAAAATAACAAAACAATCAACCCTAGTTAGGGATAAAAATAGGTGAAAGATATAAAAGTTTTAAGTTTAAATTCAATTTTAAAATAATTTGTTAAATTTAAATCTGTTTAATCTGAATAAATAGTTAAATTTAAAAATTTTGATATTTCTAATTTAAATACAACAATAATAATAAGAATAAAAGTGCTTCTCTAAAGTAGGGATTATATTTATAAAAGATATAATTTTAATATAATTTTGCATGAAAAGGGTCCATCCAACGTCACTTAACACATAAAGATTCGATCTTTGGATATGAAATGAGATAAAATGGTGGAAACTGATAATGGGTTGGTTGAACTAACCATGAATGATATGGTGTCAGTGTATTTGAACCTTCTGATAAATGAACCTTCAAAGTGTGTTAATGGAGTTTAGATTGAAGGAGCCCTGTAGTTTGAGAGGTGGTACACACTGCACAGATGAGCCAAAAGAGACACTTTTCGGTGGAAGCCAATACACCGAATAAAACCACAAAAAGTTAACGACAAAAGAAAAAGAAAAAGACAAACTAAAAATGGAAGTTAAATTTTTTAAGGTTTATTGTTATATTTTGATAAGAAGAGGGAAAGCTTGAAGATTTTGGGATCCGAGAAAAGGCATTGTTGTGTGGTTGTGTGTGGTGGTGGGTGTGCAGAGAAAAAATTAAAAGAAGAAGAGACTAAAAAAAAAAAGGGGCTAAAGCTCACGGATTTGGCTCAGCTTGGGGTGGTTATTTGCGGCGGCGGCGTTGGTGGTGGTGGTGGTGGTGGCTGAGGTGTGAAGGAGCCTAGCGCCACCTACTGTCTTGGACCAACACAAAAAGCAATCTTCTGGGCATTATCGCCATTTTTGCTATTATCTATAACATCGTCCACCGTTTATGTCTCTTTTCTTTTTACTTTCTCTCTTCTAAACAGCTTTCGTTTTGCCCGAGACTTTGGCCTCCTCTTATTTGATCTTTCTTCTTCTTCACGATCTCCGATTTCTTGGAAATTCTCTGGAAAACTTTGTACTTCCCAAAGCGATTGTCTCATCAATGGTGAATTCATGCACTGGCCTGTGTTAAGCTTCTTTTATTTCCACCTATGTGTAGATCCAAAAAGATAGTCGTCTTTTTCGTTCCAAGCTTGATTCTATAGATTGTTTGGTTGGCCCCGTAAAAGAAGTGGTTGATCAAGCTTGTTTGTTTCGTAACATCCGAAATCTGCCTGAAGTTTTAAGCCAAACCCAAGTTTTGTTTTGAAAGGTACAATCTTGACATGAACGAAAATGCTTGTGTGTCTGTCTAGACTATATTCTGAATCTCATTGCGTTCTGTTGTTTTCCTGTTTAATTCTGACTTACCCTTGTTCCATTTTACAGTGCAGAATCGTTTGAAAATGCCATTCAAGAGCATAGTTCGTGAGCTGAAGGAGATAAGAGATGACATTAGCACCAGCTCGCTTGGTAAGTTTCACGGGAAGCGAGGAAGTCGCCGAGGTCGAGCTTATATAGCTCCGGAAGGTGGGTCTGAATGTGATTGCACCTCATGTGAATTGATCGAGAACCGAAGCCCATGGGCAAATTTGCCACCTGAGTTGCTTCACAACATAATCCAGAGGGTCGAGGCAAGTGAGACTTCTTGGCCAGGACGTAGAGATGTGGTTTCTTGTGCTTCGGTTTGTAAGTCTTGGAGGGAGATCACAAAAGAAATTGTGAAGACTCCTGAGCAATGTGGTTGGCTTACTTTTCCCATCTCACTCAAGCAGGTGCATGTTAATGTTGTGTCTTTGAACCAATTTGTGACCCTGTTTTTCTCTTTTCTCTGTCTCTTAATGGTGTTTTGTTTCACCAAGTGCTTCAAAGCTGATTATGTGTTGAACTTCTTGCTTAAGCCTGGTCCAAAAGATCCTCCTATTCAGTGCTTTATTAAGAGAGACAGAGCAACTTCCACTTATCAACTGTATCTTGGATTAAGCCCTGGTAAATGTTTTCTGCTGCTTTATCTTTAGATTACGTGCATGTTTTAAAGCATCATCCTGATGATTACATTAGCCCCGCATTCGAATTTGCAGTTTCCTTTAGATTTTACAGTGATTTTATTGATTTTTTTTTCTCAATTTCTTTTAAGTTTACTCTGTTTTGATGATGATTTAGTCTCTGATTAGTGAAGGGTGCATGGTATATCATTCAGTTTTGATACATTATTTGGTGAGCAGGTATTTAGAGTTTTAGGAAATTTGTAGATCTACAAGTGTATATGAGATTATAAGTTTGTTGGCACTAATCAAAATGTGATAATTGGTGATTTCAATTCATTTATTTTTATTTTCCTTGCCTGTTCTGCCTTTAGACTCTCAAAGGCTTAATGATTCGTGTCCTTCGTCAGCTCTAACATTGTTTAATTTTGATTTGCAGCTCTGTCAGGTGATTTGAGCAAATTGTTACTTTCGGCAAAGAAGATAAGAAGGGCTATGTTCACAGACTTTAGAATATCCCTAGTTAATGGTGATTTCTGTAGAAATAGCAATACTTATGTTGGAAGTTTAAGGTATTGTTTTGAAGTATTAGCTTCCTATCTTTGTATTAGAAGCCTTTTATCTTTTACGAAATTAACTTGTTTAAGCCCAAGCAGGTCTAATTTCCTCGGAACCAAGTTCACCATCTGTGATAGTCAGCCTCCACATAGTGGAATGCAATATCATAGTAAGCCAGTCCATGAATGCGATTCAGTGAAAGCTTCTCCACAAGTGCAGCTGCCAAAGTACAGAGTGGCCAAGATATCTTACGAGCTCAATGTCCTCCGCACGAGAGGACCACGGAGAATGCGTTGCACAATGCAGTCTATTCCTGTTTCTGCAATTCAAGAAGGGGGGAGTGCTCCTACTCCGAGAGAATTCACAAATTGCCATGGCCAGCAATTTCTGTCGGGCTCAAATTCAAAAGCAAAGTGGCAAGTTGAAGAAAACAGTTCAACTAGCCTTGCTGAATCGCTTGATTCAATTCCGGGAAGAAGGGATCCACTGATTCTGAAAAATAAAGCTCCTAGATGGCATGAACAACTACAGTGTTGGTGCCTGAATTTTAAAGGACGCGTTACTGTGGCCTCTGTGAAAAACTTTCAGTTGGTGGCATCTGTGGAGCCTTCTCAAAATGTTTCTGCAGAAGAACAAGAAAAGGTGATTCTGCAGTTTGGAAAGATTGGGAAAGATATCTTTACAATGGACTATCGCTATCCTCTATCTGCCTTCCAAGCTTTTGCCATCTGCTTGAGTAGCTTTGACACTAAACCAGCTTGCGAATGACCTTTTCTTTGACCATCTTGTGTGACATTTTTCCTTGAAAATTTTGTTGTATATATTCTCTTCAAATGAAGCACTGGATTTATCCCATCTACTTGTTTCATCTAGCATAGTTTTATGCAATTGGCCGGCACGGTCTTTGTAAGTTGAAACAATCATACATCTGCAGAAATTCAATTCTGCTACAGCTTCTCTACTTATGTATCTTTTAAGGAGATTTTTATTGCTGATTTCTCCATGTTAGTTGTAAAATTTTCAATTATGAACTTGTTCGTTGATTCTGAATGATAAATACTAAATCATAGTACTGAAAACATTTCATTAGCATAATATAAAAAGGATCATTCATGGAAACATGGCCTTTCTGGATGACAAAGCATCCTTATTGACACATCTGTGATCAGTAGGTATATTAGGTACAGGTTCATTGTTGTTAAGTAGATAGTTTTAATGAATTCAAATTCCACTTGAATCAGATAATCCCTATGCCTTTATCTTTTCCCTTCTCCCCATATTTGTAACGACAACCATGTTGTCGAGGTTTTTCAGGATTATCAGCGTCTGAGTCGCTGGATTCCAAGAGTAGCCCCTGCAAGCATCTTCGACTAACTGTTGGTTCATAGTTGAGCTTCTCCGCGGGGGTGGTGGTGTGCTCAGCCTTGTGCTCAGCCTTAAGTGTCTCAAGTAGTTCTGGTTTTGTACTGCGTGTGGTTATTTCTGCCAGGTTATGATTGAGGACAAGATGTATTCCAGGGTTGCTTTCATGTATTGCAGTTTGAGACACAATGGAGTTATTGATGCCTTGCGTGTTACTGTTAATGAATGCCTTTCTTGCTTGGTCTTCGTTGCTTAATTGATCTTTAGACTGCTTCTTTGAGATTCCCTCTGCATCAGTGGGAACTGTAGTGCTTTCGTCTTGATTGATCTTGTAACCCCTCTTAATGGGGATGGAACCATCCTTCCGTTCCTGTTCAAAGCCCAAACGCATGAAAGCTCCTCTATTTTCACCAGCAAGAGTTACAATACTCACTGGCTTTTGATCTAAGGACAGCTTTGTTTGCCCAATTCCCAACTTATGAACAAACTTAGCAATATCTTCTCTGATCCCTTTATGCAGGGGAGCTTCTCTATTAGAGATGGCATGCCTCTGATGAGATTCAGGTAGTCCATTCCGGGCTTTTGGATGAGTGAAGCTCGTGGTTGTGATCTTTATACTCTCTGCTTGCTTTTCTGATTGAGAGATTTCGCCAGAAGTGATTCCTGTTTTTGGCTGAGGACGCACTTCCTTTCCTGTCCTAGACGGGGAAGAGGATTCCGTAGTTTTGCCCACCTGCCGTTGTGGAGACTCGGGCTTTGAGTCCGTGACTGCTGCTGTTTGGGGCTGCAAAGCTGGGCGAGTTGGAGATCGTGGCAAAGCAGTAAAACTTGGTTGTGCCTGATCTCGTTGAGGACGAAATGGTGGCCGCTCGCTAGGGGCTCTAACTTCAGCAATTGGACGAGGAGGCTGAGGTTCAGCTGTTGGACGAAGAGGCTGGGGTTCAGCTGCAGGGCGAGGCGGTTGGGGTTCAGCAGCAGGGCCAATAAGCTGGGATTCTGTTCTAGGACGAGGTGGTTGACGTTCAGCTGCTGGTCGAGTAGGCTGAGATTCTGTTGTAGGATGAGGCGGTTGGGGTTCAGTTGCAGGACGAGTAGGCTGTGATTCTGTTGTAAGACGAGGAGGTAGAGGTTCAGCTACAGGACGAGGAGGCCGGAATGTTGCTGTAGGACGAGGCGGTTCAGCTGTAGGACGAGTAGGCTGTGATTCTGTTGTAAGACGAGGAGGTAGAGGTTCAACTACAGGACGAGGAGGCCGGAATGTTGCTGTAGGACGAGGCGGTTCAGCTGTAGGACGAGTAGGTCGGGATTCTGTTGCAGGACGAAGCGGTTGAGGTTCAGCTGCGAGACGAGGAGGACGAGGTGGTTGAGGTTCAGCTGCTGGTTGAGTAGGCTGAGATTCTGTTGTAGGACGAGGAGGTTGGGGTTCAGCTGCAGGACGAGTAGGCTGTGATTCTGTTGTAAGACGAGGAGGTCGAGGTTCAGGTTGGGGTTCAACTGCAGGACGAGTAGGCTGTGATTCTGTTGTAAGAAGAGGAGGTCGAGGTTCAGCCACAGGACGAGGAGGTTGGAATGTTGTTGCAGGACGAGGCGGTTCAGTTGCAGGATGAGTAGGCTGGGATTCTGTTGCAGGACGAAGCAGTTGAGGTCGAGTAGGCTGTGATTCTGGTGTAGGACGAGGTGGTTCAACTGCAGGACGAGTAGGCTGTGATTCTGGACGAGGCGGTTGGGGTTCAACGGCTGGACGAGGAGGCCGGGGTTCAGCTGCAGGACGAGGAGCACTAGCTACGGGCAGCCAAGGGAGTCTGAACCGAAATGGCCTCTGGTCTGCCATGAATGAATCAGGGTAAAATTTAGATGAAAGGAACTCAAGAAGTATTTGTTAGCTAGATTGTTACCTGAATTCTGGTTGATAGTCCCAACTCATATGGTATTTAATGATCTTGGCTTGGATACTGTGAAAAGCTGTTTGATTTGTGATTTACAATCTTCTTTACATCTCCAAAAGAACAAATCTTTAGTTGGAGATATACCCAAATTCTTCATAACAGATTTTCCTTCTTCCTGAATTCTAGCATCTCTCCTTTGTTGTCTTCTGGTTTTGCCAATTCGTCCATTGTTAAGCTTCAAGCTTCTCAAAGCAAATATGACGTGTAGTGTTGTCTGTCCTGAGAAAGTCTGAAGTATCTTTTGATACGGCCATTTTTACTTTATACCTTTACCCTATTTTCTTTACAAGGTGTCCTATGCATGTATATATACTTTGCCTGAACTCATTCCATGGGTCATGAGCAAGCTTCACCCACGAGATTCATGAGCAACTCTAGCAGGTTTTTTTTCACAGTGATGATTCCAAGTGGAAAAGAACAGGCAGAAGAAATTCTTTTCTTTTTCTTTCTTTTAACACAATCAGAAGGTTCTAAAAATGGAGCACTGTAAGAAAGTAAAGACATTGGAGGGAATAGTTAATCAAGAAATGTAAGCAAATGACAACACCTGACAATGGAGGTAACGTAGAGACGAGGGTGAACTCTTTCTTACAAAGTTATTCCTTTTCTCAGTCAGTTCATTCAAGTAAAGAACTCTGAACACATAAAAGAGAAAAAGGAAGCTCTGGTCCTGCGTCAATCAAACTGTTTATAATGCAGTGAAGAACGTATGTATGTATGTGTTTTTTCCTGTTAATATGATTTAGTTGACAAAACTTGGAGAATGTAAGCTGAAGAAATGGTGAAAATGGATGCCCAAGCAGACTATCCGAGGAAGATGCTGAAACGCCATATTGTCATTCGTAAGTAACAGAAAAAAGCCCCTCCATTGTTATTGAAACAAGTCCCTGCATTGCACCGATACCGGCGCAAGAACAGCAACAAAACTCTCTAACTATGCTTAAGGCCAAACTTGGTGGAGTAAAACCTCAAGTCTGATCAATAAATTACATCCAACAATCAGGTAGTGCTGAAGGTCCTGGATACCTATAAAACTGCCATCGGTGATGATTATCTCAAGCTGCCTAATGCAAGAAAACTAACCATGGCTACAGTGCTGGCTTTCTTCTACTAAAATGTGGTGCCATGATTATGCAGGAGCATATCCTTAGTACCTGCTCTAGAAAAGTTTATCTCTATATCGCTTTAGAGCCATCTTCAGCGGCTCCGACGCAGTAAAGCCTCGTCCTTCCATTAGTCCATGTACCCTTCGCGCATCATGCACAAACCCACCAGCAAGGAGCCCATTTATAACTCTCTCAAAATCTTCATGCTCCAATTGATCTTTCTTAGATTCAATTGCCCCCAGAGCTTGAAGAGCCTTCTTCTCCATCCCACACCTAGTATACATATCACAGAGGCTTATGTGAACCTTGACAGAAGGAGCCTCACCCAACTGAGCAATCTTCCCTAACAACTGTTCAGCCTCATCAACTAATAGCAGTTTACTAAACCAATCTACAAGAACAGAGTATGTAGCAGGTCCGGGTTCTAATCCATACTTCTCAATCTCCAACAAAAGGCTCAAGGCCTTGTCCAGCGAATTTAATTTCTCATAACCTCCAATCATGCCAGCAGTGCACCAATCCTCAGGCTTGTGTCCAATTTTCATCATATATATAAAGTTTCTCCTCGCCTGATCTAAGTTACCGGCACGTACTTCAGCATCAACAACCAACATACATGACTCCAAACTTGACTGGAATCCTGCAAACTGCATGTTTATTGAAATTCGTCTTGCCCCATCAGCATCACCTTTTTGAGCAAATGACCTGAGCAATGCCATTTGAATGTCCTCAGAGGGCTTGATATCTCTCGACTCCATCTCCCTCATCAATGACTCCCCAAACATGGTTTGGCCAGCATTTACATATGCCATTATCATAGTATTATAAACATTCGCGTCTGGTTGGAAACCATGGCTGCGTAAGCTTTCGAAGGCTTCTTTAGCACGATCAATATTGCCTGCCTTGCTGTACATGTGTACCAAAATTGTTGCTGTTATGATATCAAGTAGAATACCATTTTCATTCATTTTTTTAAGAATCCTCTCAGCATCTTCTATGCAATTTTTTTTAGCATAAGCATCAATAAGTAAGGAGTAGTCACGGATGCTCGGTTGGAAAGACTTTTCACTCAACAGAAGTTCAGCCACCTACAATTGGTCCATTCAAACAGAACATCAAATCATTGCACTTGATATAGAAAATTGACTGTTTAAAAGTTTACATCATGAATTTCAGAATTCTGCTTTGTTATGTACATTATGCAATCGCCTATGACACCATATCAGATGTTGATTTTTTGCTAAGATAAACATAGCATGAGTGAAGACCAAAAGAAACAACAAATGGTTTTAACACAACTGAAAATTGCTCAAAAAATTGAAGCAAAAAGAGATATCAAGCACAGATGAATAATTTTCCATTCTTATCCAACAATATCTAGCACTTCCAATAAATTGATATTACAAGTTAATAGCACACTGCTTTGCTAGCTTCCATATTGGCAATTGTTAATTAAAAACTATATCTTCAGTCCAAAATCAATAGTCAAGCATTGCTCAAAGTGAGACTGGTCACAGAAAATGTGACAACCAGAAGGAGAACTATCATAGCAACTACATGTCAATCACATAATGGCATTAGATTCCCTTTCATAAGCACAGCTTCAACCTCTACTTTCTGTATGCATATTTTGATGTCACATGGGCTTGTGCATCTCTAGCAATGTTGATTATGTAATCAAAGCACATCAGTTTAATAAACTTATCGGTTCAGTTACTTCAATAGTGAATTGAAGAATCCAAGAAATAGTTCTAGATCTTATCCGGTGGGCTAAAATGGGTAAGACTCATGCAGGGAGAAGCCCCAGATGTTTCACTTGACCAATCAAGCAGCTAACACACATGCAATTAAGCTGCCCTAGAGGATACTGAGCATAGAGCTGCCATGGGATATCAATTATTTCCCATTGATATAAACTGATTAGCAATCCTGTTAGTAATATGCAACTATACAAATACAAACAAACTAGTTACTCCCCATGGGAAGAAAGGGGAAGTCATACCTTTAAGTATGTACCGAAATTCTGTTCTTTCAGTTTATCGAGTAAGGTGATCCAATCAACCCTGTTAGGTTTTAAAAGCTCCACCCATTCTGCTAGTAAAGGAGAAGGTTCATCCTCCACCTTCATAGAAAGAATTTTCTCAGTCACTACTTTGCATTTCCCAGATATCAGCTTAGGTTCCTGAGGCCAAATTATCTCTCCAGCCTCATGGATTTTGTCAGCAGCTTCAGCCCATTTAGGATCAGAAAGATCAAGTCCATAAATCTTGTACTTTAACTTCCAATGTCTCTTAGGAAGAGAAACAACTTTAGGCTTCTCTTCAGCCACAACAACCTCTTCGCTGATGCTCCCAGCTGTCCTGCCCTCTGATTCCTCTTTCTCATAGGCACGTTCTTCTTCTCTGAGTCGCTCCAAACTGTCATAGAAGTCGTTCTCTTCCACCTTCTCACGAGCCCACTTAAATCTCAACTCCCTCATCAAGTCCCCACGAATACCAATCTCAGCGGCAAATCTACACATCTCCTTCACCTCAGCATCATGCAATGCTTTCTTCATTTTCTCTTTTTTTCTTTCCTTTTTCATGTCGTCCAACACCGAGTTACTCACATCGCACACTGTCCTCCACAAATCCGCACTTAACTCCTCTAATGGTTCAGTCAATGCAGCACCAACCGCCTGTTCAAGACTACCCTTTTCCATCTCTGACACAACCTTTTCAACTATAATCAAAAGCATGCCATCAATGGTCTGCTTATCAGCATCTGAGTAAGCTTCCGACAAAATCCCACGCATTTTCCACACGAATCGCGACAAAAATTCATTCACATTTTCACCTTCCTCTCGATCAGCCGAGGAAAATTTTAGCTCATTAGCGGACAAGTTTACACTACTTTGCGGATTAGTGTGCAGGAATCTCCTAAAAAGCCAAGTGGGTGTTGAGGATTCCTGGTTTTGGAGATTAATAGAGTCATAACTGCCCAAAAAACAAATGGACGGACGAACTGGGGCATTGATGGTAGAGAAATGCCCAAGAACGCCGCCGTATCCTATACCGTTTAATATCTGCCTATAAACTAATCGCTTCAAGTTCATGCTTTCAGAGATGTCGAGATACAGAACTAAAAAAATTCCCAAAATTCCCAAAATTTTCCGAATCAACACTAACCAAAATGTAAAGATGCGTTCTTGGAGAGGTAAAGGTACGTCCTTGGAGGGTCCAAGTATCGAATGCGTTAAAACCCTTGAACCCGAAAAGAAAAGCAACCAGAAAACAGCAACCAATCCGTTTTTTGACTTGTTTCTCGGCAGAACAAATGGGAAAAGAAAAAAGGGATTGCAAATTTTCAGTTCCCTCCGGAAAACAAAGTACAGACAAGCCCCAGAGGAACGTTTCCAGCTTCGGAGTCAAGAAAAATAATACAAAGAAGAGACCCCTGGATAAGAGAACTTCAGAAAACAGGTTTACTTGAACGGAGCAATAGCTACGGTCGCCGATGGGCGGAAAATGGACGATCTGACGGCCACCATTCGAAACTCGAAAGTCGAAGTTGATGTAATATGGTAGTGTAATGCAGCAGAGGCTTTAGGGCTTCACGGAGCATTGTTATATCAAAAGCCCTTGTTAATAACCTTATTTACAACAAGAACCCTTTGAGATAGCAATTGGGCCATCCAGGCCCAAAGTCAATCGGCTTAGATTGAGCTTCAGATAGGGCTCGATCTCAGGACCCAGCGTTGAACCCTCAACCTGGTCCATTACTATCCTTAAGAACCTTCATTGAATTAAGTTTCTACAATAAACAATACATCTTAAAATAATATTAATATTATTTTTAATTATTAAAAATTAAAAATTAAAACTCAATCCATCGATCAATTCAAGTTTAAATTTTTAATTCGATTAAACTTTAAATCAAACTCAAATTTAAACGAATTTAAATCTTATTTCACAAAATTTTTAATAACTGTAGATAAGTATTAGTTTTATTTTTAAATTAATTCTCGTTTATTATTTTAATTTAAATTTAAATTCAACTCTTTTTCATTTTTTATTACATAAGTAACTATTTTGTTATTAAGTTAAAACAATATCAATAAAACTATTTCAAAACAAAATTATAAAATTTTAATAACATAAATAAAATCAAGTAAGAAATATAAAAACTTATAATCCTTAATAAAAATTATTTGAGTTTTTTTAGTAGATTAATTAAACTTTAAATTCTTTAATTTTCAAGTGTATAAACACACATATTTCAAGATTGAAATAAAACACATGTAGATATGAGCCTATTTACTTAAGCATGTTTAAACATAAACTTTGTATTCTCTTTATTTAATTAATTCATTCCACTATTTTTTATTAACTTATAATAATAATAAAAAAACCAAACTAATTCTGCTGATTCAATAATAAAAATTTTGAAATAGTTAATTTTTTATTTAATTTTCAACTTTTTTGGTATAATTTACATTAATAATTATTATTCCTAAAAATAAATCAATTTATTAATTAAACAATCAATTTTTATAAACTATCAATTTTTATAAACTCTTAATTTTCATTTTATATTCTTCATTTTTAATCAAACTTTAAATTAAAGACAAATTTTCAAATCATATTTTAAATTCCTCAAAATTTTCAATCTTTAACTAATTTAATAATTGAACCTTTTAAATTTTAAAACTATTATCTTATCGATTTAACTTTCAATCTAATTTTTAAATACTAGTTCATAATTATGAAAAAAAAGACTAATCGAAATTGTAATATTGTGATAATATTTTCTATACTATAAAGACAAAGAATACTTTTACCAAAAAAAAGACAAAAAATACCCCTTGAAAATTTATATTCGAATTTCAAAACTAAAATAATTAAAAGAATTTAATAGTTTTCATAGATTTCACTTTCATTTTGAAATATGAGTCGGAACAATTCAATTTAGGTTTTGTTATATTTTCAGTTAAAAACTTTAATAGTTGGCCAACTCGTCCATGGGGTCTATGCAAAGCTAAAATAAACTGAGGCCCAATATAATATGAGAAGCCCATGATCGGTAGGTCAGGTGTAGTGATGCTCGAAAAGGACATGCTTCGTTGAATTTGGCTGAGATATTTCACATCAAATTCTCTATTATAGGTTATAGGCGTTTCATCCTTATTCTATTAATTCTCATCAACGTATTTATATAAAGTCTATGTAAATATGCGGTTGAGATTTAATAAAATATAATAAAAACATCATAACCGGAAGAAAAGATCTTATCCTAAGATACTTGCATTGCATAAACTTCTCTAAGAGCAAAGTTAGGGCAAAAACACTCCTCAACGAATGGTTAAGTCATAAGTGCGCTGTGAATTCTGACACCTGAAAAAAAGTGTCGGGATCAATATTTTTAAAACTGAATCGGATCAACCGGTTCAACCAAAATAAATATGAATCGGTTGATTTTTTTGTCCATTTTAAGTTAATAACTTTTTAAAAAATTGATCGGTTAAGTAATAAATTGGACTATTTTCTGGAAAAAAAAAATGGCCGATTCTTAGAAGACCAATAAGTAGTTTGAAAATCTATCAAAATGTGAAGTCCATCAACAAATTTTACACACCAACTATTAAATGATATGAACTTACATTAATTGCATCATAATGGAATTACAATGCTTTATAATGCAATTAATGCCAAAATTTTCACTTTTTTTCAATTCTTTTATATAATTTAAGTAATGAACTATATTTTTATTTATCTCTTTATATTTAAATTAAAAACTATTTTAAAAAAAATTACTATTTTTGTTGATTTAAGCTCAGTAATAAATTGTATTTATCAAAATTTAGGTTATTTATTTATCTCTTTTTATTTAAATTAACATAATTTAAAATTATTATTGTTAAAAATAATTATTATTTTATTATAAATTTGTTTAATAAATTGAATTATTAATTAATAGATAAAAGTAATTTTGTTAAGATAATTTAAGAATATGTTAAACTATAAATAATCATGTTTAAAGGATATTGGAAAAAATTAAAATAAAGTTAATTCTTTAAACATATTTCAACTTTTATTAGTCTTTAAATAAATGACTACGATGATGATGATTATTATTATTATGATTTATTATTATTATTATTATTATTATTATTATTATTATTATACATTTTATGTTATACTCAATCTTTTAAATTATTAGATTTATTATTAGTTTATTACATATTAATAGACATTATTAAAACATTTTTATTAAATAAAGCATTTTATTGTATATTATATTTTACTTTTTATAAGTTTTATTTTTTTGTTTTATAAAGATTCAATCATTGAAACCTTAAACTTTTTACTTGATCGGCTTGATGTCCAATCCGATTTTTAAAATACTAGTCAAGATAGAGGTTCACAATCACATTAATAGTGATGATAATGAGTCGAGACAGAGTAAAATTCAACTTTGATTTTTTAAAATTTCTTAATTAAAAATAAAATAATATCATTTTTCATTAAAAAAATGCCTTTTTTAAGTTATTAAGTCTCAAGTTGGGCCAAATTTGAACAACCCAAGTCTAAATTGACTTTTATCATTATCATCATCACCAAATTCAGTTTGAAGTCTCGCATTGAAGCGGGGTCTATAGAAGTCTGATAGTACGTAACCTTATTCTTACATAGTAGAGAGGTTGTTTCCGATAAACTCACATGTAGATGTAACAGAAAAATAGTGATGCAGATTAACAGAATAAATAAGTAAAAGAAAATAAGAATAATAAATCACAAATAATAATAATAATAATAATAATAATAATAATATGAAAAAAAAACTTAATACAAATAATAAAGATACAAATATAAAATACTAATAAAATAATAAAAAAACTGACAATAATGGCAGAAATGACAAAATTTGTCTCTAAGCTGACTTTGAGACAAGCAAAGTCCAAGCTCAAATATCGCCTTAGAAGTCTTTTGAGTCTAATAGCAGAAATGACAAAATTTGAAATTAAAAGATTAAATTTAAAATTATTAAAATTGAGTCCAATATTAAAAATATTTTAAAATTTAATTTAATTATGATATTATTTTAAATGGTTTAAATAAATTAAAATTAAAATTAAAGTGACACAAGTCAAAACTTTATTAAATTTGAGATTACACCTCTTATCAATTTCTACTTTTGTACATAAACAATAATATACTATATCAATTTAAAAAAATCAATAATCACTTTATTTTAACTTATTTATCTATTAAATATTCATCTCAAATACATAATTTATGCAATATTATGTCTACTAGATGTATATTTAAAAATAATTATTATTTTTTATTACAATAACAATTCAAAAGTACTCTTTATTTTTGTCATAAAAATTATATCACAATATCACAGTGAGGACATTATCTCCTGTCCCCTCTACCCTATCCCAACTTTGCTTTGCTTCATCTTAGCAGAGTTAATGGATAGAGAGAACAAAAGATCTTAAAGGACCACATTGGCTGGAGATTTAGGAATACCGTTGCTACAAGGTCTATACTCTATATCCTTGTACAATGGGAATTTAAATAATATCCTTGTCATTATAACTTTATCTACTTCTTGTTTTGTACAATCTTCTAAGTCCCAAGACAAAACCTTCATATTCCGTCCACTAGCTGAAGGAACCAAATTTAAAGTTTGTCCAAGGATTACCATAAAAGTAGACGGACATACAGAACAAAGACATATCTTTATGATGCATAAAGAGAGAGCAATATCTTTATGATTGCCTATGACTCTAGTTTCATTTCACTCGAATCACCAATGTTTGCCCTCCCTCCTTAATCCAAACCGAAATGCATCTTATCAACTTGAAGAAAAAAGCTTAACATATCAGATAATTTTGGAATAAAATCAAATTTAGGACAAGGGTTGGGACCTTTTACTTGTCACCGACACCGAAATTCTGGTTCAACATGCTATAAAGAAAGAATATATATCCTCCAAAGCACAAGGTTTGCAGTGATCCCATTGGGCACACTATGAACCTCAAGCGTCTACTCATCTTTTGGAACATTTTGATCAAAAGAAAACATCTTGTCTAGTTCATGAAGTAGATTCAACAGTGAAAAGCTGTTCCTGCTAATTATTGCTTGAGTTATCCACCTACTGTAGTCATGCTTTTCCTAGTAGATGAGTGGAGAACAAACCACAAGCGTGGAGTCCTCCTGAATCTGTAACTCAAGAGGCCAATTGTATCCTGACAAACAAATTATGTTTGTTTTTGCTGTTTTCATGGTCACGCAATGCAATCCAAAGCATTAACAAGCCCCTCAAATAGAGAGGATGCAATTACCTTTCAAACCAAGGCAAAACCGACATGTTCCTCTCGACCATGTCAACTCCGATAGCATCATTGCATCGCAGTTTAATCTGTGCTTCACAAATACGCTCCCTACCACCAAGCATTTAGTTCAATAATAGAGGTGATTTCACCGTCATTATCTTGCCTCGAAGGAACTGACTTCTAACTTCACTTGCTTAAGTGCAATTTCTCCCCTATCGTTCTAGACCAATTCAGAATAAGTCACCGTTAAATGTGGATTACCACGTTATAATCTTATTTTCATAAAAATAGAATCTCAGTACCCTTTTTTAATATGTATAATTTTTTTTAAATATATATAATTAGTGAATCACACATTTTAAATAATTTTGTTAACAAATAAAATCTAAAATTAAATAAAGATTGATCTACTTTCGCTATCTTTAAAATACATGCAAATCTAAGTTTTTGATGCATAATGCCTGCCAAAGGAACATGTCGGACTATGCTCAGGGCTGGCCGAACAAAAGGCATTTAGATCTTCTGTATCCGTTGCAATAAGATGGTTTGTAGCATAGAGAGCATAGGGCAACGGATACAGGAGATTTGTTTTCGAACAAAAAGAGACGTGATCTTTTGATCCTTTCATCCTATTCCTATCTTATTTTATTGTATCTGAATTATTTATTTATATAAATTTTACATAAATAAATAGCTGAGGTATAATAAGGCAGGACAACGACAGGGTAAGGGCCTAGAAGATTTGAGGGCGATCAAAAGAGCGTGCAGAACTCAAGCAGATTTGTCATCACTTGAAGTAATTTATTTGTCTGGGCAAAGATGATGCAGTGTAAGAAAACGAAAACCTGTGAACAATGACAGTCAAGCACTACACATCAACTCTGTAGCATGTTTAGGCCTGAGATCGCTCTCAAAACAAAGTAAGGATTCACGCGAACCAATATGTACTTGGCAAATGACGTGAGTTAATAGGATTGAGAAATCTACAACAGCGGGAAGTACACTTCCCCTCCTGCTCAAGAACTGACAATATCATCTGAAAATGCATCTGAAAGTAGGAAATACTATTACTGTCCAGGAATTTTTTATTAAGACTATAGATATTCTTTCAATGTTCAATTAAAAAAATTAGTACCCTGTATGATATGGTTACAGTTTCAGGTGTTAGATTTAGGGAGCTCACTTTTACGGAAGATCTATATTATGCATCTTTTTTATTTATATATTCTTCACTAATTTTATCTCTTTTTAATGTGAAATTTCTACTTATACCTAACATCTCAACATCAAGAAAATAATATCATTAAGTATAAAAGACATCCTGTTCAACTTTATCAATGGAAATATTTTATTGACATAGACCAAAGTAATGAAAATTTCTGCAAGAAAAATAGATTAGAACATTCAAGAAAGCCAAAATTGAACAAAACAAAAGAATTTTCACTACCAGTACAAAAGATCTCCAAGGGGATATAGATCAAACTTAGGCTATGTTTGTCAATTAACTAATTGCATTAACTACTAGTTGATTACATCAGTTGTTAACTAATAGATGATTATATCAGTTGATTTGACCAACAGATAACACCAGTTGTTTATTAAAGATGTTTGATAAAATTAGATATTTAGAATTAATTGTTTATGTGTAAAATGACCAATGAGGACATAACTTAAAAAAATTATAAGAACATGAATATTATTTTGTTGAATATTTTTATAAGAATTTAAATTTTAAATATTTAATTGTACAAAAATTAAGTTTATAACACTAATAAAACATAGGATATATAATTATAAACAACAATGATAATAATAATAATAATAATTCTAAAAATAACAATAATGAACAAATTGATAATTTTTAAGTATTTAGAAAAGACGACCGAAGAAAATTCTGAAAGATCTACACACGAATCATAACTCCCTTTTTAAAATGAAAAACCTAAAAGCTATTGGTTGCTTAAGATGAAAAATAAGTTTGATAACACAATTATCTTTAAGTAAGATTTTTATTAGCTGATAAATTAAAACGCTACTTGGAGTAGCTTTTTAAAAAATAATTATTTAGGTTAAATCAGTCAATCTAACTAATTTCTAACCAAACAAATATATTCTAAAATATAGCTTAAATGCTATCTTCCAAACACCCCTTAACCTCGAGAATACCACCTATTTGTTGAGATGTTTCAGTCACTAAAAATAGAATGCAATCACCGCACGTCTCCCCTAAGCTATGGAATGTTGCTCTGACGACAAAATGCAGAAGATGACAAAATTTTCAAGTTCCAACACAAATGACATACCAAACTCACAAAATAAACTTCAGACATAACTAAATTACGAACAGTATATCTTTTGGTAACACACGGTCCAAAGGACATGTAGGCATGGTCATGTCTTGTAGGGGGAATCCATCCCATGTGAATTTTAAAATTAAATAAGATAATGGACAAGGAATCGGAATTCTTGGGTGCAGTGCAAAGTGATTTATTTTTTTTGGTCTGATAATACGTGATTCACACTACTTTTTGTTATTAGTGTAGCTCAACTTCAAAAATTACATTTTAGATGTGAACTTAGGGCGAAATGTAAGAATAATTCGGAAAACTATAATGAACAAGATTAAACTATCCAAACCAAAGTAACTCCTGAATTCGGGAACCAAATCTACTGTTTTGTAATTCTTTTCACTAAAAATAAGCTAAAGATAGTATAACTCTTCAGTAACGCATCTATATTATGTAAAAGTATCATCATAACCTTCAGTTTCTCCTCCTCTTATTTGTAGCCGATTCCAAAGAGAGAAGATCCTCTGTTTAATATTACCCTGTCTTATTTTATCCTATAAAATCTCAGCTATTTATTTTGCGGGATCCACGCGAGACCCACATAAATAAATGACTGAAATTCATTAGACACAATAAGACACCATAATATTAGACATGAGATCTGGACACGATTCCAAAAGCAAATCTAAGATCTCACAGAAAAAAACAAAAAAGAGGGGGCAAGAAATAGACACTACTTAAAAAGGGTATATTTTTGGCAACTTGTCATTTTGGTAGGCAAGAAGATCCATGGCAGAGTAACTTACGGTAAAGTGATGCAGGTCCAAAAGGTGGAAGAGGGTTCATTTTGTAAGCGTATCATGGCCTAATGGGTAGGCTTCCAATTGGGATCAAATCCCGACCGGCTGTTTAAAATTCTTCAAGATATCCACTTGCCGATGATATTATAAAGGACAGGAAAAGGGCTTTATGAAGAGCCAGACGTTTGACACTGATTCTCTTTTCAATTCTTGTTCTTACCCTTGCTTAAGGAAAGCGAATCACATCTTTTTGGACCCTAATAAAGTATTCGCCAACTTGCATAATCCCACCATCCTTCCTGCTTATAAGGAGCAGAAAGTTAGTCCCTAGCCCATACCATCCCTTGACTTCGGTCTACTTCCTTGACTAAGGGAACTCTTCACTTTCTGCTCCGCAAGAAGTTACCTTTACTTTGGCACGAATTCCCTTCTTACCGACCACCGTCATCTACCTTTTTGTTTCATCTAGGTAAACGGTCATCTCCTGTGTAATTTTCACCTTGAGAAATGGACTCAAGCTATCACGCATCATCACATGGTTCTAACTCCTCTTGGACGCCCAAGCAAAATAAGCTATTTGAGAAGGCATTAGCTATATATGACAAGGACACCCCTGATCGCTGGCAAAATGTGGCTAAGGCTGTGGGTGGCAAATCTGCTGAAGAAGTAAAGAGGCATTACGATCGTCTGGTGGAGGATGTAATGTATATAGAATCAGGCCGAGCCCCAATTCCAGACTACAAGACTAAAGGAAGCAACGGCTGATGTATTGCTGAAGGGCAGAGGTATTGTATAAACTGGTTACTATAGACGCATTAGTGGAGGCTACTACCTAAAACTAGCTTTCATTCTCCTTTTTCAGACGAAATTAAAATATCTGTTATAGATCCATAGATAAACATAGGCCTCTCCTATCTTGAGTCTTGACCTGCTAAAGTGAAAAAGATCAAGAGGGATCAACCCTTAGGACATCTAAATAATGCATAAGGTCATTAAATATAAAAAAAAAGGTAGAAATTACAAAAAGAAATGGGTAGAAATTAATCTTCAAAATGACAAGTAGCTAGGGTGCAAGTCTACTACACTGCAGAATCATTATGAAATTTAGACCTGTTAAAGCTGGTATTTTGCGACTTTTTAAGCACCAAGCGAAGAGTCTTCCAAGTTTCGTGTTCGTGTATTAATTTGTCATCCACTTGCCTTTCTTTCTCTGGTAGATGAAGTGTATGTCAGACACCGAACCAGCAGCCCTATATACTTATTAAAAGACTCAGATAACGTACAGTCTAGTTACTTCCTAAGGAAGAAGCCACATGAAATCTAATCCTACTTATTTTAGATTACATGCACATGGTATATTGTTTGGATCTTAGTACATTATAAATTAGTAAACTTCACATTCCCCTATAACCTTCCTTTAAGTCCCTGGCTTGTTCACGACAGGGACTCCTGGACCTAGCTGAAACAAAAAGTTTCAAGAAAGCCAACGTGCCAGAGGTCGGCCATTATTCTTTAATGAAAAAAGACTGAAAACTGCCTTAAATAGTACCTAGAGTTCAAGAAGACAATATAGTTCAGGCTATAAAGCCAATGTTACCCTTTCCATGGTAATTGCAAGCTTAGCACCCGGAGGCTTTGGGTTTGGTTAATAAAGTATCTGCTGGTAGCCTTTGTGTCGACTAACACTAAATTTCTCTGCCCTTTTATGACATGCTTTAGAAGGGTTGTAATTTTTGTTATTACAACAATTAGAAAATAATTACCCTCTAAAAACTATTTTCAACAACTAACCTAAAACATTATCAACCAATTTGTCCGTTAAATTAACTAAATATATTCAAGTGGATCAGATTTCTCTAACCACCATTTCATTTTCTTCCACAGGCTCATGAAGATTCTAAAGCTCCAATGCAGCCGAAATATCTGATATTCTATCAGCAATATGTACACACACATAAAAAAGCCTTTATTACTAACATGAACAGGAAGAATGGCTGCTACTCCCTGCCTGTTGACTGTTGCTACTGTGAAGTCGGATAAGTTATGATAACCAATGATAAGTGTAATTCCACTTTTCTTAAGCTTGTGTCCGTCGTGCTTGTGTTCCGTAATGATATGAAATATTCCATATTCTCTATTATCTAGTCCGCCGATTCTCCAAACTCCTCGACCAATGAAAGAAAATTAATAATCAGAAAAAACACAAACCGTCAAATCAAACCTATCGACTTCAACATTCAGCAGAATCCTAGACAAACTATAGCAATTTACAGTAATCAATTAAATTAATTCATCTTGATCAGGATGACACCTAAACTTAAGAACATTTAACTACACACACGTCACATCCAAATCAAGATATGGCGCACTAACCTTGGCTGCAGAGAGGCGATGTCATTCGGCGACGAATCTGTGCGAAAGATTGGAAGATCCAGAGAATTGACCGGAAAACACTAGAAACGTAGCGGATTCAATCGGAAAAGCTTAAGACGTCTAAAATTTATGTAGAGAACTGCATATATATAAAGCAGAGACTCGGAGGCGGGAAGAAGAAGCTTGCCTTTCCCGGTTTTTGAACTTGAAAAGAAAGGAATCTCACTCCTGTGCAATAAGACGTCGTCGTTTTGGACCTGTGGAACTGGAAAGTATTTACTATTTACTTTTAAATTATTATGTACATAAATTTTATTTAATACATATTCAAAAAAACTGATATGATATATGAATTTTTAAGAAAAACTATTATTAAATATAAAATGTAGTTAATTAAAAGTTCAAAATGTTTCCTAATTGCCTTAGTCACATTAATTATGTAAAGTAGTGGAAGCTTTTTAATATAGTATTTAAAGTTTGAACTAGCGTATGGATGCAAAATTAATATAATTATTATAATTATGATGATCGGTGAGAACAAGAAAATTATTACTATTAACATTAATAGTGGTTAATTTGTTAAAAATATTGAAAAATAAAAGTTTGTTAAAATTTTATTTTATATCAAATTTTAATATATTTTAATTAGTTATATTTAATTACTAAAAAGGAGAAAGATGTATAATTAATTAATTAATTATATTGTAATTAGTTAATTATAATGTAATATTATTTTAATTAATTATATTGTAATTAATTATGTATTAAGTAATTAAATTTTAATTAATTATATTGCAATATTATTTTAATTAATTATATTTTAATTAATTGTATTTAATTAATCATATTAAATTATAAAAAAAATTTGAAAAAGGATGGTGGAAGTGTTGCTCAAGAATGATTAGCATTCCTCTCGTACTTGAGGGCGTATGAAACAATATCAGAAAGTTGAAGTTGAATATCATAATACTATCCCTATAATGATAATATATATAACCAATTATTCTTTTTTTTCATTCCATACTCATTAAACTCTTTTCAAATTCATCAACCAGGCATCTCTTGAGAGTTTATCTCATGCAAATTTTAAAGAGACATATAGGGTTTTACTTTATTTTTTAATTTTGTAATTTATTTTTTAATATAAATGTTAATTTTTTATCATTTTTAATAAAATTGACTAGTTGCATCATATGTTACACACAATATTTTTAAATTTTGACCGATAAGACAAGAGGTTTAAGACTTAAGATTTAAGGTTTAAAAAGTTTAATCGTTATTAAACCATCATAAAACTGGTTAAAAATTGAACAAATTAAAGAATTTGAAAAATGATTAAAAAATATCTTTACCTATCAAAAGAATGAAATTTTAATAAAAAAGATAAGATTAAATAAAAATTAATTGATTTATTTTATAAAAATGATTAGTTTTTAAAAAAGAATTAAATTAAATCAAATTATAAAGTTGAAAACTAAATCTAAACTGTTAAATAGACCAAATTGTTTCGGCTTTTAAAATATTGGTTGCATACTAATATTGTGTTTTTAGTGAAAAATATGATGTTTTTATTTAAAATATTAGATTATATAATTTTTGAAGAATTAAGCAAAATACAAAAAGTATCCATCTCTTTTAGTGATAAAAAAACCCTTTATTTTAATTAAATTAAAATATTTATGACGGTTCTAAAAACACAACAAAAAAAAAAATTCAGTTTCAATACCAAAATTCGGCGTATATGAGCCATTGACGATAGGTCATCTAAGATTTACCTTTAATGGCTACGAAGTATATGAGCCATTGACGATAGGTCATCTAAGATTTACCTCTAATGGCTACGAAGTATATGAGCCATTGACGAGTCAAACCGAAACCTACCAGACAAAATGTGCATTCACAAATATCACCGGTTGGACCGAAAGAAACGGCGGCGTGAACAATGGCAGCCAGTGGTTCGAAATCAACAAAACCTGCCATTGACCCAATATAGCTATCTCTCAACGCTATAAATGAAAACCAACAAATTCTCATTTCAATCATCGAACACATTTCTTTTCAGAATCTGATTTTAATAAGGAAAAAAAGAAGAAGACAAAGATGGCAAAGACAGCAGTTGTTTTTGTTGTGACAATGGTCGTCTTGTTCTCAATCCAAACAACGTTGGCACAAGACGATAGCTCCACAGACACTATCCTTAGCCAGTTGAACTTAGACGAAGCTGCCTCGCAGGTGCAGGACGCAATGTCAGCCCTGTCGAACACCGAAGAAGAATCTGAGAGTGCGACGGAAGTCAGCCCCAGCCCCGGTTGGACTAACTGGCTCAAAACAAAAATGGAGTAAGCTTTTTGAATCCCATTTCTAGGATTATCATGATAATAAGGTTTTTAGTGTACTAAATGTTTTCATGTTTGACTCCAGGAACGCCGGTATCATATCTGCAAGTTCACCGTCGAGTGAATCATCAGTACTCTCATCACCAACAACAACTTCAGGTCCCGCTTCGGCACCGGCTCAGGCACCACGTTCTCAGGGAACACGCTCTAAGGCAAAGGCACCAAGCTCTCAGGCTCAGGCACCGAGCTCATAAAGATTTTGAAGAAGTGACACAATACAATCTTAATTTGTTTTTCCTTTTTGACGTCAAATTTTCATCACCTACATTGTTTATTCTTGAAATGGTTCATCACTGACTGTATATGTTTTAAGGTTTTGGCCATGAATTTGTAATACGTGATAAGAAAGGGTTTTCCACTCTATTCGATCAAAATAAAATAAAATGTCTCGTAATCCTATAGTAGTGTTGTTCCTTTAATGTGATTTTTGGTTTCTATTTTCTTATTATTTTTATTTCTATTTTAAGTAAAATAATTTTAATTTACTTGTTAGATAAATATAATTACAATTTTTAGTATTGAAAAAAATGAACTATTAAATACAAATAAATATTAATAATTAAATTCCTAAGTAATTTATAAGACTCAACGTACCCAGTACACAAAACTCACCGCTTAGCGAGGGTCTAAAGAAGGTTATAATGTACACAGTCTTTTTTTTTTTGTATTTCTTCAAAGAAACTATTTCCATAACTCGAATCTACAAAGAAGCAACTCTATCAATTGCTCCGGGATTTATCACAACCTAAATAGTTCATAAATAAATAATATTTATTGTTAATATATATTTTAATTGTTAAATATAAATGTTTATTAAAATTTAGAATATTTAATGTTAAATTTATCAAATAATTATGATATTTAAAATATTTAAAAATAAATAAATTACAAAATAAATAAACATTTAAATTTTATTAATTTTTATTCTCCTTAGTATTCAACATGTAAGTTTCTCCGTGTTGCTCTCTCTCTTTTTTGGCGCTCTCACTCTCTCTTCCTTCTCCGCAGCTTCCTTGTTTCAGATATGGTTTTTATTTAATTAGTCTCTTTTGCTTTGATGTTTTCTGAGTTTTGTTGGGTTTTTTGAAATTTTTGTTCTTTATGTTTTTTTTAGCTTCTTTGTTTGATTTAGTGTTTAATACTTTCTAGGTTTTATTATGTTGATCTCTTTGCATCTAATATTGTTGAGTTTATGTCAAGATTGAAATGATATGCTTAATGATCTTATAGTTTTCAGACGTTTATTGTTTTTACTTTTTTTTCGTGTTTTGTATGATTCAAAGTCTTATTCTTTGATGCTTTATTGCTTTCTTTTCATTTGAGTATTAGTGCTTTTCTAAAGATAAATAGATGATATATTTGGTTATATTTTAGTTTTAAAATATTTGTAAAAGTCGAGTTATATTTTATTTTTTATTTAGTTATGTATTTATTGTGATTTTATTTACATAATGATTTAGCATGCTAGTTTTACTTATTTATTCTTTAATTTGCATTATTCTTTTATTGTTACATCTACATGTGGGTTTACCAGAAACAACCTCTCTACTATGTAGGGGTAAGGTTGCGTGCTATCAGACTTTTCTAGACCTGACTTTATTGCGAAACTTCGGACTGAGTGTGATAATGATGATGTAAATAATTAATATCAATTAATTAAATAATATATTCATTAGTAAGAAAATTCTATTTAAAATATTTTCAAAATATTAGAGTTAAGATTAAAGTTAAACCCTAGAAACTTAATTGAGACTTGAATTATACTTGTTGTAATCATGTGTAGTGCCTTTGGAGGTTGCAATAGCTTTCAAGTTTGGTATAGCTTGTGAGTTGAACTTAAATTGTTGTGAAAGACAAAGAGACCATTTTGGGTTGGCAAAAGATAAGGCGATAGGTCAGTATAGGTATAGCCCATTCAATTAGTTTCCTGAAAAGGAGTTTTCATGCAATTATAGCCCCACTGTCAATGGCAATACACCAATCCCTTTCATTTTTATGGCATTCTCAAGAACACTGAGGACAAATAGAATCATAGCTTCCTTCCAAGCTCTGCCGGGCATTAATGGAGGAAATGAAATGAAGACTCAATTTACTCTACTGGGATAATCACGCAAAAGCTTAAATTTCAAGCAACAATGGTGTGATCAAGAAGGCAAGAAAGTAGAGAACTACACATGAAAAGTGTACAAATTTCTGAGCAAACACCTCTCACAGACACAGACATCAATCTACCTCCACTCCTGTTAAATTTCTGTTTTCTGTCTCATCAAGTAGATCATCATCTTTAGGTGAATCAATCAAGTTCTGTTCTTTCAAACAATGGCTGATCCTGCTGCTGCTTCTTCGAGTTCTTATTATTATGCATCCAAACCTTGAAAACCTGTCTTCTTACTCCAACTTCTGCACAAAACCTCTCAACTTCCTCCTCATCTTTCTTGTCGATCCTCCACCCCACTTTCTCTGCAAACTCCAACATCCTGTCCTTCTGGTTCGGAGTAAACTTAGTCCTAAACCTTTTCTTCGAAAAAACATAAGGCGGCGGTGGTGGTGGAGGTACTCCCTCGGCATTGGACTGAAACGGGTTCAGATCCTCGCTCGAAGACTCGTTCCCTCCACCAAACGCCACGCTCATGGGCTGAACCATATTTGCACTTGCGTGCAGCCCCACTGGAAATCGCTGATGGTGCAGCATCGTCGGTGAGGGCAATGGCGGAGGCAGCTGCAGACTGTGAATCATAGAGGATCTTCGCGAACTGGGACTGAATTGTGTCTCGCCGTCAACCTCTTTCCGGTGGAAGTTCCGGTGACACTCACAAGCCGCACATCTCAAAGCTTCCAACGTACCCTCATCCCCGCCAGGCATAAACTCGCCGCAACCATCGAACACGTTCCCTCCCACAGTCGCTGCGTGGTTCCTGAGACATTCTCGGTATCTGACATTTGTTGTTTTGGTGTTGGAAACTGGTCTGTTCTGCTGATCTAGGGTTTGACTGTAGGCTATGACTGTTGTGCCATTGTGATTCCCGTCCTTTCTTCTTTCAACTCCTGACGATTGATGGCCATAACTCGAAGGAACAGACGTCCTCTCATCATTTTCTGGACTCCTTAACTCCATAAAAAGATGTTATATCCACACGCCTCGGCCTCGTAAACACCAAGCAGTACTATGATTAACTTCAAAATCAGTTCCTTATCGACACTAGCTCACCATGTCCGAGCCTTCCATGATTTTATGCCTGGACATGAAGAACATGAAACAAAAAGATACAGAACCTGAACTGAAAATCCATTTACTCGAGTACACTAATTTCCTCAAAAGCCGCAAGCTTTTGAAACACAGTAGTTACCAGTTATAACAAGGAAAAAAAAAAAACCTGGAATTTCGCATAATTATCAGAAGATGAACGAGGTCTAAGTCTAACTCACAGTCTCTTGAAGAGATTTGGAGACGCCAAATCAAGTCTTTGTTTTTAACTTACCTCCACAAGCTAGTACACTCCATTAAAACAAAGCCCACAACAAGCATTAGAAGGAAGGAAGGAAGGAGAAAAAGGAGAGTATACAAGTTGTTTGTGTTTTTGTGAGAAAGGGAAGGTGTGTGCTGCTTCAGTGCTTCCAACAAGGCAACTACGCACCCAACAAGAGACAGCTTGGTTGCTTGAGATGAAGCCAGTGAGTGAGACTGAGAAGGGTCATTAAGAATAGATAAGTCTGTGACGAAGAGAGAGAGAAAGAGAGCAATCCTAATACCGACAACGTCATGTTCATCCTTCTCACACGCCCTGCCATTTTAGGTCCCACTTTACTCTTGTCCTCCATGACTGTCTCTCTCTCTCTTATCTTTTAACCCACTTGACTTTTCCCCTCCAATGGACCAAACAAACTATTGTAGGTTTAAGATATCGCACGCATTTACTCTGATGTTTACTGACTCTCAGAAGATCTCATCCATCTATTGGTCATTGTTCGACATCCGGCCTCTGTTTGTCTAGACGTAATCCAAGAAGGTTCAAGTACGTGCAAAGCATATTAGCATATTTACATTGAGATATTTTAGCATCCGACTAAGTTACTCTTTGGTAGAGTTTTTACTTTTTATCTATTGAATAAGCACTGAAAAATTCTTTTAAAAAAAATAATATTTTGACAATAAAATAAAAAAGTACTTTTTTAATAAATATAACTTTTTTTATAATCAAAATATAATTTTTAAGAAGTTTAAATTTGGAGCTTATCAAAAAAGTACTTTTCAGGTAGATTTTTCATATCAATTAACAAGCCTATTTTTTAGTCTTTTTGCTCTTATGTTTTACACGTAATTTTTACAATATCCACAAATTCAACTTCACGTTTATTTTAGAACTTATATAATATTGTTTGACTTTTTTATATGTTTTAATATTTATTTTTAATATTAATTTTACTTATGTTATAATCTATATAAAAGATTTGGTTATATATATTTTTATTTACATTTCATATGGTTTAAAATTATATAATAATTAATTTATTGTGCTTTGCATATTGTTTAATATATTTTAAATAATATTTATATTCATAAATAATTTTATTACAAAATAAATATAGGTAAAGTTAATAAAAGTATTTTTTATTTTTATATTACCAAACAGTTAATTGTATGAAGCTCTTTTAAAAAATATTTTTTAATTGACAGATAAACAATCAACTAACTTTTTAGAAAAGATCTTCTGACAAAAACCTCTACTGATATAAGTCTATTCAAACAGGCATTAAGTAGCACATAAGATCTCATCCCAAAATTATATAGACCAACTTAAATTCAACATACCTTAACCTCAAACTTGATTTAAATTTAGGGTTTCTAATAACTTTCATTATTATTTATAAATTTTCAGATTTTTTTAATTCTCTGTTAAAAAATAAGAGCAGCATGACCATGTATGTCTCTTTTACTCTTTTTTACTTTTTGCAAAGGTGGGGACTTCCTCTACTGCAATGCAACACCACGCTTGCCCCCAAACCCTGTTTCTCCTGAGATGCACTCGATGGCTTTGTTCCTCCCCCTCATTCCTCTCCTTTTTCTTACTTCTCCGATCTAATTTCACTGTCGATGTTCCATTTTCAGATTACCAGACAAAAAAGCCTACCTGCATGCCTTCTTCTTTCACTTCCATCTTTTTCCTGTTTACTTCTCATCACCTCACTTGATCTGACCTGACATCACCTCCTTTTCAAATCCCAAATTGTTAGGCATGTGATGATGATTCTCTTTCAACGGTCACACTAATTTCAGAATTTTTATTTTGAATAAAAGGTAATTCATTAAGGGGATGCTTGTTTGGAGGTGACGGAAAAAAAGATATAGATATGGAATGAAAACTCGTGTTTGATATCAACAAAGGTAACACTTTCATTCCCTCATTTTTAGCAATACTCTATTCCTGAATTAGCAGAGGAATAAGATTCACTGTTGGCTATATTCCATTCTCATTCCTTATTAAGTTACTATATTCATTCATATTTTCATTTTCATTACTTTATGTGAACTAAACACCTCCTAAATGAAATAAATGTAAATACATAACAACACAAAGGCCAGCAAAGTTCATCTTGAAAATAAAACCAAATCAAACACTACTAGGAAAGCTATTACAAGGCATGGATTGATCACATGCATCAGACAGGAAAATTATTGGTAAGCTCAGGTTGCCATCAAATCATTTTCAGGAGACTTTTAGAATTATGTTGCTGAATTTGTGCTTTTCTTTGTATAACTGAAGGTGCGTTATGATTCTGTTGAAAACAATCTTGAAAAGGTCCTGTGGAGAGTTGGAGTTGGATCTGATAATTCTGGTGATTCTTTCATCCCAAGTTCCAGCAACTATATATGCAATGGCTATAAGAACTAACCAACGTATTGGAGTACTCCATGTTGTAATATCCGACCAAACTGTTGGAGGATCAAATATGCCACAATGTGCCATTATGGATTTCCAAATTGTGGATGTATACGATCGAACAAGAGAAGAAAAGATGTTTATGACTATCGTCTTGAATTTTACACAAGGGGGTTGCCAATCTTGTCCATGGTAGCTAGCCGAAGTTTGAATGCGTGCTAAAGAGTATAGGCATGTTCGTGTTAGTAAATATATAAAACCAATTAAGTTGGCCTCACACAATAGTTTAAGTTATCATAGTGAAATGGTCACTTAACATAGTATCAACTTTGTGACCAAGTGGTTGTAAATTCAAATCCTATCACCACTTATTATTTCTCACAAGATAGAGTGAGCTTGTGCAATTTTCAAGTCCAAAGGACTTTCACTTGAGGAGGTGTGTTAGTGAATATATAAACTCAATTAACTTGACCTCACACATCAGCTTACATTATTGTGATAAAATAGTCACTTCACAATCCAAGTTGTGGTTATTGCACCATAATGCTGGATTCCAAGGAATTTGGGGGTGCTATATTGTGTAAACTAGCTTAGCTGATCTTATAGAGGACTGTCCGTATTGTTCTAAATTCCACAAAATCCTGTTTGCTTGTCCTGTTAAACCGAAGCTAGAAATTGATTGGATCAACCTCGAGACTTTAGTACAAAAAAATTAACAGGAATAACTCTGGATTAATTTTAAAAAATCTCAAAGTTTTGTCAATTTTACAATTATAACCTAAATTTTAAAAAGTGACAATTAAATAATTAAGCTTTGAATATTTTTCAATTATAACTTAACATTAATGTTACCATTAAATTTATTAACACGACTTATTACAAGTTCCAAAAATCCTAAAAAAATACGTTGTTTAATACACGACAGATTAATTAATTGATGTTATCAAAACTAGCTTATGTTTGGATTGGCTTATATCCGTAAAATTTTTGACAATAGAACATTTTTTGTATTTTTTTTTTAGAAAAACTTTTTTAAGAAATTAGTTGATTATTTGACTATCATTTAAAAAAAAGATTTATACTGTAGACTATTTGGTAACATAAAAATAAAAAGCATTTTTAATTTTAACTATATTTTATTTTGTAATAAAAATTATTTATGCTCATAAATATTAATTAAAGTATATGAAACAATATGCAAAGCACAATATATTAATTATTATATAATTTTAAGCCATATGAAATATAAATAAAAATATATCTAACCAAATATTTTATATGGATTATAACATAAGTAAAATTAATATCAAAATTAAATATTAAAACATATAAGCTCCAAATTTGAACTTCTTAAAAACCTGTATTTTTGCTACCAAATAAGTCATATCAATTAAATAAATACTTTTTTATTTTACAACCAAATACCAATTTTTCTTAAAAAGGTTTTTGTAGTAGAGAAAATTACTTATCAACCTTTCAAAAATCTATCCAAATAGTCGCTAAAGAAAACTAAACATCGTCGTTTTGTTTACCTCAAGCGTTAAATGCTACCCCCTTCCTTCTGCTTTCGTGGTTGTCGGTAACTGTTTATAGAAGAACAAAGACATGTGAGAGGAACAACAACGATTTGTGGGAGAGGGATGGCATCAACAGCAATGTCAAAAGCAGAAGGAAGAGGCAACATTTAGGGATTGAGTGCCTATTTGGACAGGCTTTTGAGAGATTAATAAGTAATTTTCTTCATCTTTTTTTTAAATGAATGTTTGGCTGTAAAATAAATTTTTTTTTAATAAATATGACTTTTTTAGCTATCTCAAATTTGAAACTTTTCAATAAAGCTTCTCAAATGACTTTTTCGAGTAGACTTTTCAGATCTATTAATAAACATATTTTTATTCCCTTTTATTTTTATATTTTACACATAATTCCCATAATATCCAAAAATACATTTTCACATTTATTTTGAGATTTATATAATATTATATGACATTTTATATGTTTTAATATTTATTTTTTATATTAGATTTACTTATGTTATAATCCATATAAAAGATTTGGTTAGATATATTTTCATTTATGTTTCATATAGTTTAAAATTATATAATAATTAATATATTGTGTTTTGTATATTGTTTAATATACTTTAAATAACATTTATATACATAAAAATATTTATTACAAAATAAAATATAATTATAATTAAAAGTATTTTTTATTTTTATGTTGCCAAACAATCTACTGTATGAAGTTTTTTCAAAAAAAGTTTTTGTTAAATGACAATCAAACAATCAACTAGCTTCTTATAAAACTTCTTCTCACAAAAGATCTACAGAAAAAAAAGTTCTACTAACAAAAATTTCATTAGTATAAGCCAAACTAAACAAACAGTGTATATCAAAACAATGTCGTTTAGTTTTCTTTAATTACTTTAACTAAGCGACGTAGTTTTATTAACATCAATTAATTAATCTAATATGTATTTAATGAAATAGTTTTGTAAGGATTTATGAGAAGCACATGTCAAGTCATGTCAGTAAACTTAACAGAAACACTAACATCTGGTTAAAATTGAAAAAATAAAAATTTTGAGTATTTAATTACCACTTTTTAAAGTTCACACTGTAATTACAAAATTAAGCAAAATTTGAGATTTTTTTAATTAATTTACTAACTTTTTATCAGTTAAATATTATATGATTACTGGCATAACATTTTTTAATTTTTTTAATAAAAAAGAGTTTCACTAATATATAATTAACATTTTAAAATTAATTAAAAATATATCTATTTAAATAATAGTGGAACACATTGTTATATATTACAAACAACAAATCTCACTTGTCATAAAATAGTGGAACCTATTTTTTATTTTAAAAGATAAAAAATAATATCACGTTAGTGTAAGGTGTAGTTAATCCTATTAAATTTTCTATTTATTTAAAGTCTCTTTTCAATATTTTAAATAAGTTGAAATTCAATTTAAAGATTTAAACACTTTAAAACTTTAATAATTGTTCTTAATTGTAATGTAAATGACAGGTTTAAATTTTAATTTTGGGTTTTGAGTTTTTGACTTTGGGGTAGACAGGACAGGACAGGACAAATAACAAAGTTGGAAACTCTGTTCTGTACAGTCATCTTCAAGGGGCCTTAATTGACACAAGCAGTTGTTTTCGACACACTCCTACTTCTCAAGAGAACCACCAAGCCAAGCCCAACTTGTTCTTCTCTCGAATCAGCTTTCTTGATCTCTTAACAAGTTCCTCAAAACCTTTTGTCCTTTTCAGCTCTTTTCATCTCTGCAACAATAGCCACCGTTCCTGAAACCCCAAACGCAGCGAGGCAACCTCCTCTGAGATAGTTCCGGCAACCGTTGTGGGCCGTAGTCCCAATGTAATGAGGGTGCACTTCTCGGCCGTTTCTGAGTTTAATTACGTCGGAACACCAACATGTCACGTATAGATATCTATTTTCACCTTTGACAACGCCTGAAATAACTCCCGAGTCAAAGATGAACGGCTGAGGTAACCAGAACAGCTGCTTGGTGATGAAACCCATATCTCACCTTCAACTCCATCATCGACAAGTTCATGTGCGTCTTCTTTGACTGAGTAGTATCGAATCTCCCAAACTCCACTCTTCAACGAAACTTCATCTGGATGCTTATGAGGAAGTGATTTTTGATTAGTTGATGTTCATGTTTATATATTGTCAAAATTATGAATTCATATACTAATTTATCCAATTTAATTTAATTATTTATCATCATTACATTTTTTGTAATTTTATAGATTGTTTTTATTTAATAAAAAATTTAATAATAAATAATTATTTAAAAATATAAAAAATAAGAATATAAATTAGAAAACACATAATTGAGCAAACAAGAGTGCTATTCATTTGGAAACAAGGCCATGCCAGTCCAAATCAAAATTCATTGACATTACTAGACTCCATTACAGAGAGGCTAAAGCTCTTCAAATTCAGGAGAGGACAACAAACTCAGTCTTGTGACAACGACCACAGAACTTTTTTAACATAAGGTAGGATTGATCCTAGTTAGAAGCTCCACCTCTGAACCAAGGTCACGGTTGTGATAACGTTATCGCTATTGTTACCGTCTCCGTAATTTTCCGAGCATTTTGGTGCACAAATTACAAAAAGTCTATACATACCTCTATCAAGACCTTGAATGTACAAGCTTTCCAGGATGACCAATTTACCTTCTTATACTGCTAACTAATCACTCAAACTGGAAAGAGGTTAGCGCCAAATCCATCGTCAATGGCATCACTGTCCCCAAGCGCAGGCCCTATGTCAGGTAGCATGGTAGAAGAAAGATGCATTGATGTTACACAAAACCATGAGATGATCATATGCGAAGAAAAATGAAATCTACTATCAACGGCTAGGTTCGGAAAACCCATTACTCATGACAACAAAGAATCCGCTCTCTTACGGTAGGAAATGAGGAGGAACAACATAAATAAATCTTCGAGTCGAATTTTTACTGATTGTCATACATGCCAACATCATCACCTATTCATAGTTATACACTTCAACAACCATTCTCCAGTTTAGATATAATGAAGAATCACTGTTCCATATGATAAAAATGTAGGGTAACAGATGAAAAAAGAAATAAGAAAAAGAATGTGTGATTGGGACAACACTATATCATAAAAGAAACTTTAGCATACTTTTTCCACCAAGTGTGGGATATAACTGCCAATAGTAACTAATAATAGGAGTCAACATGTTCCGAAGCTCGTTCCGTTAGCCTTAAGTTCCACAAGCATTGTTAAAGTATGAAGTAAAATTCTTGAAAAAGCAGGACACTTGTAAATGTTGTTTGATCATTAACTGCAGTTACAATCGTAAACCAAGTAAAGAGTGAATTGCTGTCCATGTTTATATACTGTTGTACTTCATGAATCATGATCAAGTGGTATGGGAAATCGAATGAGCTTTATGGGAGAAGATCTATAATTCTCTGCGAGTTGGTACACAAAACATCAACCCTAGCCAAACTGTTGGGGAACACAATTGTAAATGTTAGCTTCTTGCATGTTTTTATGTCATTATCCTTTCAAGATGTCTCAACTGTCAACAAAAATAACTTCTTCAACGGGAAGCAAAGAAGAGGAATAGCAATGAGAAGTTACTTTACAACATGAAAAACTTCCAAGCTCATTAGTCATGGACTTGCATCAATTCACAACCAATTATTTATTGAGATGCAATCTTTGGAAAATCCTGAATTCAACTCAAACAAGAGACTCAAATCACAAAATCAACTATTAACTTGGATAACCTTCAAGAATGCAACCATGAGATATAAAAGTAATCAGTATCTATAACAACTAAAAGAAGCCCTGCATATCACTAATAACAAACACAACCTTTCAAGTACAAGAACTGTAACGAAATTCAACCAAATTATATCAACAATGCACTATTAAAAGCGAATTGTCATCTAAACAATATATAGTGATATCAAATTGGCAGGTATTGTACATACCCAAGATTGAGTATGCTATTAATTGGATCAAGAATCTGCGGCTGTTCCTGTTCTTCCTGCTGCTGCTGGGTCAAGCCAGCAGCAGTAGCCACTGCCACCGCACTCGAAGGTGACCCTTTTGCCTCCACAAACCTCCATAGATACCACGATGCCACAGAACGGTAAGGTCTCCATTTCTCACACAATTGATCCATCTGTGACGGCCGTGGCAGTTCCTCCAAATTGTAAAGCAATTGGACTCCTTTTCTCACACCAAGATCATTAATTGGCAAAACATCAGGCCTATGCAACAAGAAAATCATAAACATATGCACAGACCACAAACCGATCCCATTAACCATAGTAAGCATAGTAAAGAGCGACTTATCATCCATACTAAGAATTGCGGAATCGGATAGTATCCCATTCTGGTACTTTCTAGCAAGATCATGAAGATAACTCGCTTTACGACCAGAAACCCCAACTTGTCTAAGCTGTTGTGGAGTCAAAGCCAGGACCGTCTCTGGAAGCACTCCCGATTCTCCACCACAAAGAGCGATGAATCGAGCGTAGATGGATCTTCCCGCTTTCAAAGCTAGTTGCTGATAGAGAATGCTTCGAGTTAGGGCTAAAAAGGGTGTGTCAAAACTCTCAAAGCTTGGTGGTGGATGGACATTCATCAGTGACCCCAAAAGTGGATCCGATTCACGTAGATGCCGAATCGCGCTCTCCACCTCACCCTCACACGAGAGCGATCTCGCCACCACACGTGGCGCCGCGACGACGATTGCTCGTTGCTGGACGGTTCTGGTTTTGATTGACTTCGTCGGTTTGACGGCCTCAATGGCAGTGATCGAAGTCTGGTTGGAAACAGCACTGGCGGTGGCGGTGGCTGTAGAGGCATCATCCGGTGAAAGCTTGCGGATTTTACGCGGACGAGAGGGGATTTTCGCCGGATGACTGGCTGTTTGTGCCAATTCAGCGGCCAATTCAGCGGCGGAGTCATGGAGGGGCTGTGGCAAAGAGTGGGACTCTGTTTGTACAAGGACGTGGAGTTGCGGTTTGTGTTGGGACTGCTCGCCCATGTGCAATCACCGAAACCTAGTTCTAGTTGACCAAACTTAATAATTAATATCGCAAAAGGAAGAAAATAAACAAAGAGATGGAGAGATCTAGTGGTGACGGCGGCGGTTACGGCAGCGGGGATTGAAAGGCGATTTGTGGTCAAATTAACGGCATGACAGTGAAAAGAGTGTGTGTGGGGAGTGTCGGAAGTTAGGATTAGACGTAGTTTGTAGAGACAGACAACTACTGTCTGTTTCTTTACACTGTTCCAAACCTTTTCTTATTTTATCCTCCGACGAGGGAAGTAAGTGGACGATATCCAGTTCCGGTCGTCTCTACGCTCTTAGTACGCGCGTGAAGCTTTCCTCTTTCTTTGTCTTGTCTTGGGCTGCCAAACTAAGCCCATTAAACAATTTTGAGTGATTACAAGGCCCATCTGGAACAACTAAACGGGGGCCCATTTCAATTCATTGTTGGAAGATAAATCATAATTTCCTACAAAATTAATTAACTATTTTAAACATTATGAATTATGAATAAAAAATATATTTTAAAATTTTATTTTTTAATATTAGACTTCATAATATATATATGTATGTATGTATATATCACTTGGCCACATAATTTAGTACCTGTTTGGTTCAGCTTTTGGAGAGTGAATAAATATTTTTTCTACTGTAAAAGCTGTTTTTAAGAAAAGTGAGTGTTTGGTTGTAAAATTCAAACGTTTTTTTATAGAAATGGCTTTTTTAGAAACTAAAATACAGTTTTTTGAGAAACTCAAATTTGAAATTAAAAAAAAAAACTTTTTCAGGTAGATTTTTCAAATCAATTAATGAGTCTATTTTTTAGTTCTTTTTACCTTTATGTTTTACACATAATTTTCACAATACCCACAAACACATCTTCACGTTTATTTTGATATTTATATAATATTATTTGACTTTTTTTATATATTTTAATATTAGTTTTACTTATATTATAATTCATATAAAAGATTCGGTTAGATATATTTTTATTTATGTTTTGTATGGTTTAAAATTATATAATAATTAATATATTGTGCTTTGCATATTGTTTAATATATTTTAAATAATTTTTATATGCATAATAATTTTTATTATAAAATAAAATATAGTTAAAATTAAAAATACTTTTATTTTTATGTTGTCAAACAGTTTATTGTATAAAGCATTTTCAAAAAAACTCTTTTTAAAATAACAGCCAAACAGTCAATTGATTTCTTAGAAAAACTCTGTTTAGAAAAGCTCTACTGATATAAGTTTATCCAAATAGGTACTTAATTATATTGAATTATTATTCAATGTGTATAATTTTAATTTTAATTTTTATACAATAATTAAATGTATCATTTTTAAAATCTAAAAAAATGAAAAATTTAAGGCTGAAAATGGATCAGCATGATAGGTTTTGCCAGGGTTTGGGCTCGAGGCAACCTGAAGATCAACTCATCCCGACCCTGTTTGATTTTTTAGTTTTTTTAATTAAAAATAAAAAATGAAGACTTTTTTGCAAAATAACGTCGTTTTTCTTATAATAGGCTCAAGTTTGGGAAACTCAATTTTTCAAAAAAATCAAACCCGAGACTCAATCACTCGCCCTGGGTAAAAGTTATATTAGTATAAAGTTTGAAAATTTTAAAATAGGTCTTAGGGTAACTAAAATTTACTAGTTAGTCCCGGTAAAGCCCCCAAACGTTGTATGTTTTTGAAACAAGACCCTCAGTAACGTGGCTGAAAGACTCCTTTTTTTAACATATATAAAGCACTTCAGATGAAAGGTGAACATGATAATTATGTTATTTCAACGATATTTAATGCTATTATAAAAAGATATATTTAACAAATTATTACTCCTTTTTAAAATAATATTTTAATATTAAAAATAAATTCAACTTGACTAAGGATATTAATTTTAAATATAAAAAATTCAGACATTTTAAATTTTTAATTTTGAAAAAGAATTTCAAAATTTGAAAATCCTTGATTTATTGTATTAGAAGCTCTTTATGACCATCTCTACTAATTTTTTTTATTGCAAGGAAAAAAACTCAAAATTAAACAAACACGTGACTAACACGTGACTTGTCAGTACATAATTCCTAGCTTGTCTTGGTGAAGACTATAAAGAACTGGTAATGGAGGTTCTTGTAGTATATGGACGCCTGAATTGGCCAAGCCTGCGAGATTAGTCAGAGTATCTATGCACTGATTTCTTTTTCAATGTACGTGTTAAATTTACATCTCCTAAGCTCTTCGAAGTAACTCGCAGGTACCTATCAATAAAAAATGATTTCTGTCAGTCGTGGTATAGAAAAAGGAGAGAAGATGAATGATTTCTAAGGAGTTCACATCGAGAATGATACAACGGTATCCCCGCGACCATCCCAATATAAAACTTGAATGGACTCCCTAAAATTTTACCATAAGGGGCGAATCTCTTCTAATGTAATATAAAAATCCTCCACACCATTTTTCAATACAATCACGAAGTAATCCGCAAGCCGAGTCTCTGCTAATTTAACCATCCCCTAAGAAACTTCTCAATACTTTCAATTGGACAAATTAAATTTGGCGGCTACTTTAGGCAATTAATGCCTTTCCCTTCACACTTAATTCAACTAATTGGAATTTAATTCTTAGGTGAAGTATACTTTGTCAGTGGTCATTCTGTTCACCACGTGTAATTCCTAATTTGGCAAATTGTGACAACTAACACATCCTTCAGTCTAACCATCGTGGCTGACTAGTAGATGTACTTACCATTTCTGGTGTGCACTCAGTAACTCCTTTTTTTTAGTTCACAATTTAAATTAACTTAAATTTAAATTTTATGTACAATTAAATTTGAGAAAGATTTAGATTAAATCAATGTTTTAAAAACCGAATCGGACCGTACGGTCCGACCGGAAAAATTTGAACCGATCAGTGGTCCTGTTCGGTTTTTCCTAAAAACCTCTATATATGAAAACTGACAGGTTTTGGTCGGATCGTAAGGTCCGATCCGGTTTGTTTGCAACAACGGAACCGTTGATAGATCGGAAGCATACCAAACAGAAGAGAAGAGAAGTGACAATCGGCGTTATCATCTACATCTACATCTTAGAAGAGTAGATTGAAGAAGAGTCTATATTGAAGGAGCGGGCACCATAATCTACATCTGACGAATCAACTAACAAAGAAACATCTACATCTTACAGCTCTTCTCAAACCAAAATGGCGAGGATCTTCACCACCGCGCTTTCGACAGAATCAATATCCTTGGCATCTCCCCGGCTGAGCCTTGTTCCTTCGACCCCGTCTATTGAGCAACTGCCTCCTGCTGGGGTTAGA
>JANVCQ010000002.1:1476791-1490371 GCA_025531925.1 Erythroxylum plowmanianum
TCATTTCAATAAAATATTTTATTTTTATTTA
The DNA here is from genome assembly GCA_025531925.1 of Erythroxylum plowmanianum. NCBI lineage: Eukaryota > Viridiplantae > Streptophyta > Magnoliopsida > Malpighiales > Erythroxylaceae > Erythroxylum > Erythroxylum plowmanianum. Next base: position 1,476,823 of record JANVCQ010000002.1, read on the forward strand.
TTCTTATAAAATTTTCATCTTATTTATTATATTCCGGTTTGATAGCTGTTCACTACTGGTTGAACCTCTAAACTTTAAACCTTTCCTTCCATCGGTTTGATGTCCGGTCCGGTTTTTAAAACATTGGATTAAATTTAAACAGTTGATAATCATTTTTTATAATTAACTGATTGGGTTAACAGATTGAACTCAATCCGTTGTTTTTAAAAATGATCTTATGAAGAGTGTTTTGCTTCAATAGAAGAGACGAAAAAACTATTGTGTCTAAAAGTTATTCCAAATTACTCAAGTTATTATTTTTTATTAATTAATTATTTTTATTATAGTTGTAAATTTATTTTTTGTGAAATTAAGTGTCTATAATTTAAATTCTTATGAAAATATTTAAATCAATACTAAGATATAATACTCACATCGTTAAAATTTTGTTAAGTCATATTCTCATAAATCATAAGTGAAGATCTCTAAATTAGACATTTCAAATAAATCATTTGAAGAATTAATAAATCAAAACTAAATGACATACCAAATTTTAATTAATATCTTATCCGAGTTTGATTTGACCAAAAATCAATGAATTGAAAAATTAAAATAACTATATTTTAGATTAAATTTAAGCCTAAGGTTAGACCAATTTTAAACTTAAAACTTAAGATACTCGGCTTGATTCATATGAAATTCTATTGAAACCTAACTCGTAAACTTAAAAAAGAATAAAATATTATGAAATATAAAAATTTAATATTGATTGAGGTTTAGATATGTTTGAAATTATATAAAAAAATTCAGACCGAATTTGTTGTCACTCTCAAACTTGATATAATTAGCATTTTTTAAATTTTAGTGTTTTTATTTTTAATTGATTTTTTCAAAATTTTAAACAAATTAAAGTTATAACTCAAATACAAGATTTTGTCCCACCATACATGGGTAGGGATGACGATTGAGCCCGCTTCAATCTGGCCTAGATTAATTGAGCGCAGAGCCTAATGTTTTTTCAAAAAATTAAGTCTTTAATTGAGTTCAGGTTTAGTCAGCTCAAGCCTGACCCAACTTGATGTCCGACAATTATTACAAAAAATAACGTTATTTTGTGATAAATGACAACTTTTTCTAATTTTAATTAAATAAAAAATAAAAAAAGATTAGGATGGCTCGATTCAGACTCAAGCTCTATTCAAACTGTCTCCAACCCCATTGTATTGGACTCAATTGACCTGGTCTTAGTAGAAGAATGATAAGTTATTAATTTACATATTAATTTGAGATATTTTTAGAGTATATTGGATAAATATTGTCATAATTATGATATTTTTATATTATTTTTGAAGGTTATGAAATATGAAGCTATTTTAGGAAAAAGTAGCAAAAACATGCGGCAAGAGTTAAAAGCAATACAACAATGCATAAGCTAGTTGCTGGGAGACCAAAAACACAACGCACGGATAAGGTAGGGAGACTAAAACGCAACACAGACACCAAATAGGTTGGTGTGAGTGGTTCAGCACTCTCATTCCTCAACCAGAGGTCTTGAGTTCGAGTCATGATAATGGAAAAATCTATTTGACTAGCACTTTACTCCTTACGGGCTGACTCGATGCGAGCGGGGATTAGTTTGGAAGTGGATGGCTTAAAGGTGCCTTCTCACAATTGAAACCCTTCTAAAACACCTCGTGAGCTAACAAAAAAAAAAACGCAACACAGCCAAGATGAAACGCTGGTTACGCAACAGATGAAAAACAATATAGCAACAAAAGACGTAACCAGTGCAAATGGGACCAACACGCAGCAATTAGAGGACGTTTGGCAAAGAAGAAATGTCGTTGTTTGGCCAGTAAAACGCAGACGTAGTGAGAAGCAGCAACAAGGGTTTTGATGCGTGGAGTTTTAAATAAAAAAAATACAGTAGTGTTGTTCTTTATTTTCAATGACTTGTAACTAATTTATTTATTATAGTTAGAGGATTAATTGAAATTGGGGATGGTAATGGGTAGGGTTCAATTCAGGTATTACTCTACTTATATCCATATCTATTTTTTATGACTCAACTCATATCCAAATCCATATCCATCGTTTTTACTATTTATTACCCATATCTAAATCCATTTGATTGTTCGAGTTTTTAGATATCCATCGGGTTATATAGCACACAAAAATATAACTTCTAAATATAAAATATAAAGCGCATATTTATGCGAACATTCTAAATCAAAATTACTTTAATAATAATAAGTCAAGATTTTGATTTGTATGTCTTAAAAAATCATAAAATTGGAATAATAAAAATCATAATGTCTAGTGCAAAGATAACATATATTTTTTACAATTAAGAATTGGAACAAAGATTGAAATATCCAAAGTTTCAAATTGTCTTTGCATAAATTCCACAACATTCAAAACTCCATCTCCATATCATTTGCTTTATTATCATCCTATAAGAAAATAAAATATGATGAAAAAAGTAAGGACTGAAGAGTAAAGTGAAGATTTTAAAACTATTTGTTCTAAGAAAATATTAATATTTTATTATATTTAACCATAAATATTCAAAAAAATAGAAAATATAGAGTTAATAAAAAATGGGTAGGGTATGAGTATCCATCAGTTCGGTTTGTCACTAGACCAATATCCAAATTCATATCCACATCCATTTTTCAGCATCCATTTAAAATCTATTTTTTAACCTCCATATCTATTTTTTTGAGTCGGGTAGTGCGGATATTAATCGGATTGAAAACCCACTGCCATCCCTAATTGAATCCTCAATTTTACATTAATTATGAGATCGAATAGGTTTTATTGAATTCAATCTTGCATGGATATTTAATTATTTCCTAAATTCAATGGTTTTATGATAATTTTTAGGTTTTGTTGAATAGATGCATATATTTAATAATTATAAAATAATCTACTACTAATTAAAACAACGAATCCATAATTGTTTATTAATTTTAAATAAGTGGCAATCAATATAATTTTATTTTCATCGATAAGAAGTTTAATCTATGTCGTAGAATTAGTTAATCTGATTGCAATAAACCATTTGTTGATTTTTTTGGTTATGTTTAGTCTTTTTAGATTTTAGGGCTGTCAAAATGCTAAATCCTACGAACTGCCTTTGCAGTTGTTTATTGATTAAGGAGTGATTATTCGATTTGTTTGTGATTACCGTACAAGATAAGGAAAGACTAGTTATTATTAATCTGTTCTTAATAATTATAACCAATTTATTCATAAATGTGTTGAATTGCTTTTGCATCAATAATCAATTGAATGAATTAAGGTGGAAATAAATTTCTTTAAATAGAAGTTTGTTTTATTAAATTTCAAATCAATTAAATTTTGTTATTTTTAATATTACATTTTAACATAAATTTCAAGCCTCCTTTTTTTACTTAATTATTTAAAAGAGATAAATTATCATTCCCTAAAAAACAACACTACTCCATTGTGCTACATTAATAATCCAAATAAGTTAATTATTTTTAATTGATGACATTCACCAAATTATAAGTTTGTATTTTTAAGAGATTCTTTCATTTTTTTCAATAGGCTCATTCTGTTTTTATAAAGTAAGAGGTTATTTCCTCTTTAAGCGTCAACAATCTCCTATCAATTAAAAGGCTTATTTTTATGTGAGCCTTGCTCTTAGGGAATAACAGGTCATTTTCTTTTTGAGCGCGAGTAAGGTCCTTTCGATTAATAGACTTCTTTCCTATTTTAAAATACAATATAATAATTGATTTGACATTCACTAAAAAATGTCAAGCCGGGTTTGAGCCAAGCTGTGGGGGAGAATGTTGGACACATTTGTCCTTCTTTATAATACTGGACAATTATTAATTATATTTTCAGTTTTTTAATAAAACAAAAATAATAAAATAGTCCAATAAATGATCTAAACTTATGGGTCAAAGTCTGAGAGAAAAATAGATCCCGATTATTATAAACTGGATTAACTTGTAATGAGGAAGCCTGATATAGAAACTATATATAAAAGTTAAGGTTTTATTCAATTGCTTATGTAATTCGTAAGCATATAGATCGTTTAATCTGTTAAAAGCGTTTACGTCTTAAGATAATTAAAAAAAGACGTTAATTGACTATCGATGATTGACCTTTTCGAAGGTCCCAGAAGATTAAAACTCATTTTGGTCTTAAAAACTATTTCAAAATATCGAATGAAACTAAAATAAGATATTCTGTATTTTCTTTATTTTTAATCATTTTATGATCATAAAATACATAATAAAGTTTATCATGCGTGTATTGTGAGTCGTAACCATACCTATCACGTTATTATGGGGGACCATAAACCGGTTTTGGTCACGTGAAAAACCCAAATAACTACAAAAAAGGGACTCGAGTGCTGATTTATTACAGCTTGGCACGGATACCGACCATGTTCTTTTCAGTCCCAATTACTCTCTTTGGCTTGTTGGTAATAAGTAATGACTAATAATAAGACATCGTATATGTATATGTAGCCGTTTAAAATTTAGAGTTAAAATTTTATTTTTTGTAAAAGATCTATCCAATTTAAGCGGGGATTAATCTGAAAGTAGATGACTTAAAGATATCTTCCTATATTTGAGACCTTATATTTTATGGACAAAAAAAAATAAAAAATAAAAAGATATCGTAAGAAAACAAAAAATGTAAGAGACAAAACTGGAACTGCTCATGTCATCACGTCGTCATCATCGTCATCTTATTATTGCTCATTATTGCGAACGTTGTCCTTCGCTCTCTTTTCCCTCTCCTCACCTAAGTCCCCAATTTTTAATCTTTTCTTCTCTTCTCAGTTATAGAGCGAAATGCTTGCTCTCTGAGGCATTTCATCGATACTTGCATGCAAAACTAAAGAAGGATCTGAAATCTAGAGAAGGAACTATGAGTTTCAGGGAAGATGATGACGGGAGAGCCGACCTCCGAAAGCCGTTTCTTCACACCGGTAGTTGGTACCGTATGGGGTCCAGGCAGTCGAGTATGATGGGGTCGTCTCAGGCCATTCGGGATAGTTCTATTTCTGTCGTGGCTTGTGTACTGATTGTGGCTTTGGGTCCTATTCAATTCGGGTTCACTGTGAGGAACTATGTCAATCCTCCCTTTTTTTTTTTTAATTTTGGGCCACGAAAATGAAACGGATTTTTGTTTTCTTTTTCCTGTTCAATTTCACTTCTCCGTTAGAAGCAAGCGTAAACTGAAGCTGAAGCTGCAGCTGCTGCTGCTTGTTGTCTTTCAATTAGCTGTAAGCCTGCTAAAAGAGTTTTGAAAATTATCGAAATGATTGGATGTTCTTCTCTTTTTTCCCATTTTGATTTGATTCCAGGTTGGTTATTCTTCTCCAACTCAAGCTGCGATCACAAAGGATCTTGGACTTTCGGTCTCCGAGGTTGGAATCTTGGGTTTTAATTTAAATTCGGTGTTGGGCTTATTCAATTTGTGTTCTGACAAAGTTTTCACGTGTCAGTACTCATTATTTGGCTCCTTATCGAACGTGGGTGCTATGGTTGGGGCTATAGCTAGCGGTCAGATTGCAGAGTATATCGGACGAAAAGGGGTAATAGTTCTGATTTCTTTTGTACTATGCGTCATTTGTCCTTCTACTCGTAGATATTTTGCTGCTTCATTTTGTTTTGTCAACTAAAATTTGTCATTGTGTGTTGAATTCAGTCTCTAATGATCGCTGCCATTCCGAATGTCATTGGGTGGCTCGTTATATCTTTTGCCAGAGTGAGTTCATTACTTAGCTGCACTGAGACTTGTAGCACATGAACATGTTCAATTGTTTATAAGGGTTTGCTCTTGTGTAGGATTCTTCATTTTTATACATGGGAAGGTTGTTAGAAGGCTTTGGTGTGGGAATCATCTCGTATACGGTATGTCTGAGACTGAATTTGGTTGTTGACTACTCAAAAATTTGAGCTTATTAAAACTTTCAACTGTTTTATCTTTTGCAGGTTCCTGTTTATATAGCAGAGATAGCCCCACAAAACTTGAGAGGGTCCTTAGGGTCAGTAAATCAGGTTGGCTTCATTTAGGGGGCTTATTTTTATCTATGCTAGTTGAATTCTTATTCGTAGATACATAAACTTGAGTTTCTCACATTCTGAAATAATCAAAACCTCATTTGTCTTGGTATGTAGCTTTCTGTCACAATTGGAATCATGCTTTCTTACCTGCTCGGAATTTTTGTTCAATGGAGAATACTTGCAGTTTTGGGTAATACTCTGAAATATTGTCTTTGATTGTAGACATCATTCCTTCAAAGAAAAAGAGCCAATCATGGAACATGAACTTTCTGTCAACACTTCCCAAAAAAAAAACAAAGCACTTCTTATTAGTCATTAATTATCTACTGAGTTTACACACTCTACCTTGTTAATGTAAAAGAAAACTCTTTTCACTTCAATTTTGATTCTGCCTAAATATCAATCGACATGTGACATGATTGAACTTTTGGTAATTTTTTAAGGAATTCTACCATGTACCATTTTGATACCTGGTCTATTTTTCATCCCGGAGTCTCCTCGATGGCTGGTAAACTTTCTGGAATATTCTTTCCTTGATCATAATCAAGCGTTTTTTTGATGGACTGATGATTCAAACTCTCTCTCTTTTTCTGCCCATCTAAATTGTAGGCAAAAATGGGTATGACAGAAGATTTTGAAGCTTCTTTGCAAGTCCTTAGGGGATTTGATGCCGATATCTCTATTGAAGTGAACGAAATTAAGGTAATTGAGTAGAGTTGAAATGGTCCTACAAGTGAAACTGCTAATCTGGTATCCAACATGCAATTTCTTACTTGAAAAGAGAAAAGAGAGTTCTTACTTGAAAAGAGAGTTCTAGTCCAAATTTCCTTTTGTCGTGTACATTATTGAATGACAGTATTTGATAGTGTGGCTTGCAACTATGAATTGTGCAGAGGGCCATTGCATCAACTAGCAGAAGAACAACAATCAGGTTTGCGGATCTAAAACGAAAAAGATACTGGTTTCCTTTAATGGTACTACACTATATTTGGCTTGAACTTTCTGGACCCAAAGGAATGGGCAAAACATAAATATTCTATTTTTGGTCAATTGACTTTTGCAGGTTGGTATAAGTTTACTTGTCCTGCAACAACTTAGTGGGATAAATGGTGTTTTTTTCTATTCTAGTACCATTTTTTCGGCTGCTGGTAAGTTTCAGCTAGCTCTTCTTCTTATAAAACTTTAATCATTTGGAATCAACTTTGGCGTGATAAAAAGTCTGTTAGAATCATAAATTTATTCAAGTTAGAAGGCTCCAAACGTCCGCTATTATCATACACATCTTTCCTATTTAAAAACCAGTACTGTTAAATCGATAATTGAACATTTTTCAGAACCACTTTTTCTTAGAACCTTACAGGTGATATAATTAGTAGCCCCTCACATACTGTTGTCTAACCTGTAAAATGCATCCGCAGTCCATCTTTCTATAAATGTACTTTTAGTATTTCCTATATTAACCGTCCCCTTTGACTATGTATATTTCATAACGAGTTTTCAAGTTCATTTATATTTGAGTACAGTAGTTCTAATTAGTTGAGTATATGTCTTAAACAGGGGTTACAGATAGTAATGTTGCTACATTTGGGCTTGGCGCTGTCCAGGTACAGTTTGAAAAAAAAAAAAGTGAATTTAGTTTCCTTCCTATCATCTTTTCAAGTCATAATTACGAAATGATCTCATAAAGTCATTGTTCTAAATTACCATTCACATTATTTAGGTTGTGGCCACTGCAGTAGCAACCTGGTTGGTTGATAGAACAGGAAGGCGGATTCTGCTTATAGTGAGTTAAAGCAAAACTAATCTGATTAGTCAGTTGATAATTTGCATGAAAGTGATTAATGCTTTTCTTTTTCTGTTGTTATAGGTATCCTCTTGTGGAATGACAATAAGCTTGCTTATTGTTGCAGTATCATTTTTTGTAAAGGTAAATCAATTAACTGTTGACAAACGCTTTTGCATAGATTGTGATCGAAGATTGTAACTTGTGCGTTATCCCTCCAGTATAATATTCTTCTACTTTCTTAATGTTTATTCATCCAGGGTTTTGTATCAGAAGGCTCTAACTTGTATACCATAACTGGAATCTTATCAATTGTTGGAGTTGTGGTATGTGTTGTGTATAGAGATGACATTGTTTCAGTTTTCTACTTCTATCATTTTCGGTTTCTTATATTCTGCCTCTCCCTTCTTTTCTTTCAGGCTTTGGCAATTTCCTTTTCTTTAGGAATGGGACCCATTCCATGGCTTATAATGTCAGAGGTATTGATATTTTTAAGTCTTTTCATATCTTTGTGATAACAAACAGAAATATTTCTTATCTAGAAATCAGCAGTGACACTCAAAGTCAATCTGTTACGACAATATCTTGAACATGGTCTAGGATTTTAATGCTTACTTTGTTATGTAAAGTTGCAATCAGTTTTATGCAATCCAGCGGAGGATATTGTATGCAAATCTCTGGCATTTCTTAGCCTAATGCATTAATATGAACAAGTTTTGAAGCTTCTATCATGACCTGCACGAGAACAAACTATAACATTGTCGGTACGTGGCTAATGGATGCGATTAAAATGTCAATGTAGATTCTTCCGATAAATATCAAGAGCCTCGCCGGAAGTGTAGCAACGCTTGCCAATTGGTTCGTCTCCTGGCTGATCACAATGACTGCAAACTTGCTCTTAAAGTGGAGTGCTGGAGGTCTGTAAACCCCTAAACCTCTTATGTGACTCGCATCTCTGTGTTTCTTTCTGTACGCACATAGACTGAAGCTTATATGCACACTTGCAAATGTATGAAACAAACAACACAACTAAACGCTACCGGAATGCCATCTTTAACTGCAGGAACCTTTACCATTTACATGGTTGTGAGCGCTTTCACGGTTGCGTTTACGAGCATGTTTGTCCCCGAGACAAAAGGAAGAACACTGGAAGAAATACAAACTTCCTTCAGATGACAATGTTCATTATTTCTTTCACTCCTTTTACCTTTGATGGTATTGGATAAACTTCCATTTTCAAGGGAAATGATAAAGTCAAAATCTTTACAGGAAATGTCAAAGAAGAGTTACCTCCTCCAACTCTGCAAGTCTTCTGATGTAATTGTTGTATCAAAATGATCTGATCTGATCTGTTTATCTGTTGTTTTCAGTTCCTATTCAATTGTTGACATCAGGAATTTCTTAATATTATTTGGTTTTCTTTTCGCGCTTATCTTTGAAAATTGCCATCGGAAAATAATATATAAATTTAGTAAGTAAACAAATAAATAATAAATAATACTCCATGAGATTTGAAAAGTTTCAGCTTTTGTCTGTAGATATTTTCTGATAAGAATTTTTCTAAGAAGCCAGTTGACTGTTTAGTTGTCATTTAAAAAAGAATTTTTTTGAAAAAAATTTATATAATAAACTGTTTGACGACATAAAAATAAAAAACGTTTTTAATTTTAACTATATTTTATTTTATAATAAATATTATTTATGTATATAAATATTATTTAAAGTATATTAAACAATATGTAAAACATAATATATTAATTATTGTGTAATTTTAGATCATATGAAATATAAATGAAAATATGTGTAACCAAATATTTTATATAGATTATAAAATAAGTAAAATTAATATAAAAAATAAATATTAAAAAATATATAAAAAGTCAAATAATATTATATAAATCTCAAAATAAACGTGAAGATAAGTTTGTAGGTATTGTGGAGATTATGTGTAAAATATAAAGGCAAAATAAACTAAAAATAAATTCATTAATCATTCTGAAAAATCTATATAAAAAAGTACTTTTTTGAATTAAAAAGTTATATTTTAACTGTCAAAAAAATCATATCTATTAAGGAAATATTTTTTCTTAATTTTACAGCTAAAAATTTATTTTTTCTTAAAAAAGCTTTTTATGGTTTAAAAAAATACTTATTGACGTCTAAAGGCAATCTATTACTTTGTACAGTAAGATAAGACGAGAACATTGTAAAATTGAGATTGACATCATTTGATCTATTAAGCTTTACCACCATTCTCGCATGGAAACATTGAAGCGAGGAGTGAAATCAGACAGCAATCCATATTTTGAAAAGTACACAATTTCTAGCTGTTCTCTTACGTGCATCCGGAATTTTCTGAGGTTGTAAGCTTTTTGGATTTCGGTCAAGATTGGCTGCAACCAAAAACAATACTTAACATTATCCGACTTTGAAAATTGAATTGTAAAAATTTTAAAATAATAATTTTTTAAATTTAAATTATTAAAAATAATTAATTTTTATAAATAAAGTAAATAAATTATATATTTCCAATGAATTATTTAAGTTAATTATCAACTTTAAGTCAACATCCAAATTGGAAGAAGAAGAACTATTTTCTTACAGACTAATATGAACATCTAGAAAATCAACTTAGAAAGACACCATCGAAGGTGACATCCATGACAAGATCTATTAAGAAAAAGACATATCACTTCACAGGACACCGATGACTTGAATCCTATGTATCCAGTTTCACAGGATACCTGTCTATACAATCTTCCCAAGCACCGTTGACCGACGGCTTCACCGCCCTTAGAGCTTGCCACACCGCACTGTTACACTTGAACCCACTCCCGAATGCAATCTGCCACACACGATGTCCCTTTCGCACCTTTCCTTTAGCCTCCAAGTACCCCAACTCGTACCATATGGAGCTCGACGACGTGTTACCGAACCTGTGGAGGGTCATCCTCGACGCCTCCACATGAACCGGCGAGAGTTGGAGGTTCTTCTCCAGCTCGTCGATCACTGCTCGCCCACCGGCGTGTATACAGAAGTGATCAAACGCCAGCTTGAAATCGGGGATGTATGGCTTCACTTTCTTTTTGAACAGTTTGTTCAATACCAGAGTCGCGAAGAACAGAAGCTGTTCGCTGATGGGTAGGACCAGAGGTCCTAAGGTGGTGATGTTGATCTTCAAAGCCCCACCAGCCACAGCCATTAATTCCTTTGATAGGGAAACACCAGTCTTCCCTGTATCGTCCTGCTCCTGGTAGACGCATCGAAATGACTTGTCGTCGGCTCCACGATGAGTCCTCACCACATGAACAAGCCTATACTTTGAACGTCTCTTGTCGGAGGATTTGTTGGACAACAAAACGGAAGAACCACCGACGCGGAACAAGCAATTGGGTATCAACATAGACTTCTTGTTCCCGAAGTACCAGTTCTGGGTTATGTTCTCTGTACTCACCACGACGGCGTACGTGTTCCGGTGAACCTGTAACAAATCTTTCGCTAGATCCACCGCGATCACTCCGGCGCTACACCCCATGCCACCCAGATTAAAACTCCGTATATTACTCCTCAATTTGTATTTATTCACTATCATAGCAGACAAAGACGGCGTGGGGTTGAACAAGCTACAGTTCACGACAAGGATTCCGATGTTCTTAGGATTTACCTTTGTGTTCTCGAAGAGGTTGTCCAAGACGCCGAACATAACCTGCTCGGCCTCCTCTCTCGCCGCCGCCATCGACGGCCGTGGAGGAAGGTAATGCATTGCTTCCGGCACGTAAGTCTCGTCGCCGAGGCCGGAACGCTCGAGAATTTTCCGCTGGAACTCAAGCGACGACTCCTCAAAGTCTCCCGTCAACCGGGAATGCTCCATAAAACGGTGACGCGGAGCCTTCAGAGTCTCGGGTGCTCGGTAACACGAGTAGTCAACAAGGAAAACGGGTCGGGGACGGGTCACGATGAAGACGGTGAGTCCGAAGACCAGGATCGCGGAGCACGTGACGACGCCGACGAGGTTGTACTGCAGGTGAACCCAAAGTTGACGGAGATCGGCAACGTCCATCTGTGAGACCTCGACGGACGTCACGACGATTAACGGAACAAGACACAAAGTCAACAGATTAGAGATAAGATAGTGGTACCCCAACTTGACATACTTGAGATTGACACTCTGGAGGAAATCCGGTAACCGGCGGGCTTGTTGGATGCGAATCTCGCCGGCGCCGGAGTCCATGGTGGTGGTTGCACTACTACTAGTGGTTTAGATTGAAGAGGAAGAGGCGAATTATATAGAGAATTGAGTTGTGTATTGAAAATGGAGAGCTGTAATGGAAGCAGGAGTGGGTTAAGCGTACGTATGACAATGGTGGGAGAGTATCGAGCATTGACTTGTTTTTTAGCTTTTTTAAGGAAGGTGTGGCGGTGAATTGATGAGGTGAGCTTCCTCTTGTTTTTTTTTTTTTAATTTTTTGGAACTGTTAAATAACTGTGGGCTTGAAGATTAGAATATTCGAGTCTCAGACTCAGAGCCGACAGGGACAGTGAATATCGTATTAAAAATCAGGTGGACCAAAGCGTCGGGAAGATGTCTAAATTAAGGTTTAAATAAATATTATTTAAACTATTTTATAATTTTAAAAATTATAATCTAATATTCATCTCACACGAGCCAAAAAGCTAATTAAAATTTATTAATTCATCGATAAATTTTTTTAATTAATAATTTTTTATAAACTAAAATAAATCAATTAATTTCTAATTTTTAATTAAATTTTAATTTTTCTTTGTGAAAACGATTAAATTAGAGCAAGTTTGTAGCTAAATAAGACCGAGAAATTAATAATGAATGCATAAATTTTACATGAATATTTCTCAAATTAGGATAAAAATTATGAACAAGGATAGAAGAATTTTACTGCTAAGAAAACTAGAAAATTATAAGAAAAACAATATTATTTTAAATATTTTATAATTTTAAAAATTATAATCTAATATTTCATCTCACACGAGCCAAAAGCTAATTAGAATTTATTAATTAATCGATAAATTTTTTCAAATTAATAAATTTTATAAACTAAAATAAATAAATAAATTTTTAATTTTTTAATTAAACTCCAAATTCTTTTTGTGAAAAACGATCGGATTAGAAAAAGTTCACAGCTAAATAGAACTGAGGGAATAGTAATGAATACACAGATTTTACGTAAAAAAATTTCCAAATTAGGATAAAAATTACGAGCAAGGATAAAAGAATTTTACCACTAAGAAAAATTGAAGAATTATAAGAAAAAACTAAACCTAAAAAATACACAAAATATTTTTTTCTCTCTTTTTCTCTCTTCTCCTCTTTCACCTTACAGAGAAAATAATCTTTTTTAATCATATTTTAAATTATTTAATTTTATTCAACCTTGATTCTACAACAGTTTAATACCGATTGAATCTTAAATTTTTTGCCTTACTTATTTAACTTTCGATTCGGTTTCGAAAACATAGGATATAATAATTTAGCTTAACTCTAAATTATTAATTTAAAATTATCATAATAAATTATTAATTTGTTTCAAATTTAATAATATTATTTATAATAAACAATGAAGTTGTCTTAAATACGGAATGGGCCTCTTTGATTGCTTACTCAATGCCCCATGTGCACAATATGGAGACTGTTCTTCAATCGATTACTTGGATAAAAGCTAATTGTCTAATAGCTATTTTTTTAATATATCATTCA
>JANVCQ010000002.1:1490471-1524659 GCA_025531925.1 Erythroxylum plowmanianum
ATATGGAGACTGTTCTTCAATCGATTACTTGGATAAAAGCTAATTGTCTAATAGCTATTTTTTTAATATATCATTCAGATATTAATCATTTTCCACGTGTAACCTAAATAAATTACTTATAAAACAAAATTTAATGTCTCCACCAAATCCAAACTTAATGATTTAAATGATTGCTTTGAAGACTCGTTGATGGCATATTAAGTGTCTAGCTCGAAGTCAACAGATCATTGGCCGGACCCTAAAATCCCAACAAAAGTGGTTGGGCTCGAGATAAGAGGCCCGAGCTAGAACAAAAGCAATCGAGTTAGGGTCTAGTCATTTCAAGCCTAGGCAATCCAAACCTGGCCCAACTTATTATTATCCTTAATAACAATTAAGATCCGCCCAATTTGTTCGAGTTTCAAACTGAACTTAACTTAAAACAATTAGAATCCGACCTAGCCCAAAACTGGAAAGTTATAAGAAAATGATATTATTTTTTATTTTTTAATTTAAAAAGTAAGAAAAAGGGCTGAACCAAACTTTAAGCCCCCCAAATCCAATTAGCCACGGGCTCAGGTCATGTACCTTGGGCCCAATCATTGTCAAGTATAATTAAATTCCCCTCTCCCGAGAATTTAAATAAAAATTTCAATAAAAATAAGATAAGTCATTCCTTAAAAGTCATTCCTTTTCATTTGGAATTAAAGGGAATCTTTTGTTACAATAGAAACAGAAGTGAACTAGATTATTCAAGAATCGAAGTCGATTTGTTTTATAAAAAGAAAGTATTTATGAACTTCTAAGAAATGGTTTCCCGGAAAACAGCCAATTGTCTTGATCGTGAGATAATATTAAAAAATAGGAATCCGTGAAAACAATTGGGATGGGTGTTTTTTTAAGTGTTTTGAGCAACAGTAGCAAAGAGACCGAATCAAGTCCGGCAAAGTGAAACTAAAGGAGGAACAAATATGTGTTCATCGAGTTAAACCAACATGATAGATCAAGAAATTTTAGTTGACCAACACCTACAGAGCCTCCTCCATAAGTTTCTGGGTTAGAGCTTTGGGGAGTCCCATCACACTATCAGTTGTCCCAACCTGTACAAGTACACAACATCACTCAGAAAAAGTGATTTACTTCAACCTAAGCAGTAGAAGGATTCATGAACATTGGAAGCTTTCAACTACTATCTTCTTAACATCTGTAGTCTAATCATTTATAAGCAGAAAAAATCGGTGCAAAATTACATAAAATACTAGTAGCACTTAACGAGTCGGAGAAGGCAAAGTTCGATTAAGACCCAGATCAAGATTTTGTTCCGAAGCACAACACCGTCATTTATTCAACCGGTTTGTTTTGGAAAACAGCATGGATAAGAAGTTTCATACCTTACATCTACTCAGTCTGTTCCTGCTCTTAACTTTAGATTGCTCCTTCTGTGTTCTTATTACACTATTCATTGCTATATGTTTTATCGAAGATCAGAAGACTAACCACTTCTTTAACACATGGTAAGATCAGAGGATGCTCGATTATAAGCCCTCCAGCAGCTCTGAGAACAATTCCCTCTGCGACCTGAGTGGGAACGAATGTTAAAAACACACCATTTGTCCAATACGTGAAAGTAATTCTTGTCGCGAAATGAAATCTTACCAACTTCTCAATAACTTCATCTGGTATCTCATGGAAATAGATCTGCAAGCATTACAATTCAGCTATCAATGCCAGAAATTCCATTTCAAAGAAATAGATGCTAGAAAATTTTTTAAGTGTGACTTTCATCCAGTAGGATTATACTGAAAGGACCTTCTTCTTAATATCACAAATAATCAAATTCGTTATTTTTTTTGTATGAAAAGATGAGGCTTAAATTTGGAATGTCGAAAATCTGTCATGAGACTGTGTCCTCTGCATTATATTAACAACAGAAAATTACCTCCACTTGGTCCCATCCTCCTTTTCGCAAACCAGTTTTTAAGTTTGTGACAAGAACTGACCCCACAGTTGCAGCATGGCCTCCAGAATAATCTGCACTCCATGTTCATAAAAACTTATGCAGTGAAACAATGAAACAACAGGAGTAGAAATGTCAGGATTTAGACCAAACCTTTCATGAATTGGCGTGCTTCTTCCTCACTAGATGGCTTTTCCCTGATTGCGCCCCCATAGACAACCACCTTTGTAATATTAAATGACAGTAAGAAATGACGCTAAACAGATGCATCTTCACAGAACTATTGAATTTTCATATATAGAAGTATGAAACACAAACGTGCATGCTTTTATCACCAGAAGCCATTTATGTCCGAGGATACTAACTGAAGGTCCAGAAATTTGGGGTACTAAAAATCAATCAAACCAACCAATGCTCTTTTACGCTCTAAAGACCGTGGATAATGACAAGAAACAATAACTTGAAAGAGAAAACAAAAAGGGCAATGCCCAAACTCAGAGGAATTCAACTGCTTGTTGCATGTCATTATTAAGTAGAAGGTCGACCATAATGAGTCAATCATCCAATTATCTTTCGTATACACCCACTCAACATTTATGCTATGGAAAACATTCATAAAGGAACAAAAGGTTTGTGAGTTAAAAGCGAATGGTGAACTTAATTAGTTGATGTTGAATAATTAACGCAGCTACAGGTTTTTTTAAATGGTATTCCACCATGTTCAGACAAGGACCAAGTAGCATAACCTGTCAGAAACATTCACCTTATTTTAATCATTTAAAACTACATCAGCACACTCCGTTACGCAGACTTTTACTACAGTTAAGAAAGGAAGGATGTGAAATGATTTGAAGGTATGAAACCAAGTGGAACTTTTCTACACAGGAGTGAATTAGAAGCATAGGCATAAATAATAAACGAATGATACTTGATCAGAGGTAATTAGTAATGTTGGCTCAGCATCCTTTGCATACTCGCTGATTGGAAGCCTTTGGAAGATGGCATCAGCCTGGAAAGAAGTTTTCACCAGCTAAGGTAAGCACTAATCACCTGAATCAAAGTTCAAATCCAACACCAAAAGCCAAGATATTAAGGCAGTGACAGCAAAGTGAAACCAAAACACGTTATTAAACACAACAGAAGCAACTGTAACAATAATTTTAGCAATAGCATTAACCATAGAGCAGATAGCTGCAGCACAGGAACTATCAAAATTCAAAGACTTCAAGAGTTTCTTAACATTGCCCTACTTGGAAGATTAGAAATGTCTCCAGCTAAACTTGCTGAAAAAGATGTAACCCTTACTTTTAAGGGTTTCTATCAGCCGAAATATAACGTAACAGCAGTTGACCCCTTCTAATCAAAAAGCTTCTACTCTGCACTTATATCCCAAAATTAGATCCCATGAGTACAAGATCCAACTTGCATAGGTGAAACAGAACATTTTCCCCTGGCAGAAGACAAAGTATCCTCGGATCATAAATGGCATTGGCAACAAATGACCTAGTCTTCATGCACCCGTTCTTTAATTAGGAATCGTCACTGACTATGAGTAAAAAATAACAACACATACTGTGTCAGCTGCAATCAAAATAGTAGGTTCATCGTCCTTCCCTTGATTATCAACACTTCGTAGTTTCGCTACAATTGCATCTGCCTGATTTGATGCAAAATTCACACTCAGTTAATAAATAACAGACTTCTCATAGCCACTCCAACTTAAGCAAGCTATGACAACTCAATGTAGTTAAGAACATTTCAAATTGTGACCAAAATCCTTTTACAGATTCCAGGTACTTCGTAGCACCAATACTCTTCCTAACAAGTAGTTAGTCAACTAATTCAAAAGAAACTTACAATATAAATCAACACCGGAAATTTTGATTTAAAAAAAAAAAAGACTTTTCAAAAAAAAACCTGAAAATTCAATTGCTGAGAAACTCTATGGATGGAAACAATCATCTTACCTTAGCCTCAGCAAGAGCCATAACCAACTCTTCAGGCTTCTCCTTGCGAATATTCTTCTCATCGATATCTGCAGTCTAATGATCAACAACCCTAATCAACTATTTTACAAATTCCAACCCCATTTTCGATACTAATCTTAGTTAAGTGATTAAACAGACAGAAGAAAAAGGAAAAGAACAAAACTTTTACCATGACAGTGAAGTCATATCCCATGTCAGACAAGATTTTTCTTCTCGCAGTCGAAGACGAACCCAATATTACCTTCTCATAATTACCACTTAGTTTAGTCTCAGAAAAATGAATGATCAAAGAAAAAAACCAAAGAAAAAGAACCCATAACTGGATTCGTCTACCTTGTAAGAAGAACAAGTAGTGGTTGGTTGTGCCATGTTGTCTCCGAGGAAGTTGGAGTTAGAGCACTCTGAGTTAGTGTAACACCAGACAAGGACCGAGTGGGGACGAATGAAACTAAAAGAGCTTCTTAAAAAGTTGTTTTTATGGACTTGATAAGATCCACGATATGGGCCTAACGTCGGGCCCATTTAATTTTAAGCCCAAATCGAAACTTGAATGGACCGATTTGGAAATAAAATATAAATATATAAATGCACAAAATAAAATAAAAAATAACAATAAGAAAAGTTAAAATAATAAAAAATCAGCATAGATAAAAAGAAATAAATAAATATAAATATAAATATGCGAATAATAATAATAACAACAACAACAATAATAATAATAACAATAGAAGTACTAGCAGCAACATAATAAAAAAGCTTAGACTAAATCTCTAAGAGATAAGTACGACATATTTAAAGATTTAGACAAACTATAAGAGGAAAAATACTAAAAGACCTATGACAACGATAAGGGTCTCTTACAATAGAGATCCTTTATCTTATTATGTCAAAATTTTTTAATGTTAGTAAAATTCATCAAAAAATTTATTATTCAAATTCACATGACATAATGTAGTAGTAAAATTCATCAAAAAAATTAAAAATATTAAAAATGTCACTTAATTAATAAAAATTTAATCCCGTAAATTATTATTTTAAATACAAGATTTTATAATATAATTAATATTTAATCTTCATTTTAGAGCGTGTTGTAGAATATCTTGTATTTATACTGTAGAGTGTTGTAGAATATCTTGTATTCGCCAGACTACGATCGATGGTGTTGGGTGGACTTCATGGTGACATCGCGGATACTTAACACCATCTCCAAGGATATCATCGAGTCATTCTTATACATGAGCTCAGCTAGGGATCTATGGACAGACCTAGAGAGGCGATATGGAGAGTGCAATGGGTCGCTACTTTATCAGCTCAAGAGGGAAATCAGCTCAATTTCACAAGGACATTTATCTATCTCCAAGTATTTACTAAACTGAAATGATTATGTGATGAGTTGAATTGCTTGGCTCCTATTCCACAATGCTCATGCGGAGCCCTAGAAAAATGTTCATGTGGGTCTATTAAACAATTGATTGAATTTAGGGACAATGATAGATTGATACAGTTTCTGATAGGTTTGAATGAAGAATATGATGCAATTAGGAGTCAAATTCTGGTAATGTATCCCTTACCTAATATGGATAAGGCTTACTTGATGGTTTTTAGGGTGGAAAAACAGAAGGAAGTAAACATTACTTTTTGTTGATAACATGACCAGTGCAATGCTGGTGCATAGTTCTGGTGGCAATAGTGAAAAAGGTGTTGGTAGAAGAAGTTCCAAGAAATAGATGAATAAGGAGGGCATGTACTGTGATTTTTGTAAAATGAGACACACTCGAGATACCTGCTTCAAAATTCATAGGTATCTGGATTGGTATAAGGGTTCTAAAGATAAAAAAGGAGGGGATATGAGTAAGGAGTTGGTGAATATGAGTGATTCACCTTTGGATTATTCAATGGAGAAAGATACAAAGAAACCAGCCTAGAGACAAGATGTGGCAACAATGATTCAACAAGGCATTATGAGTTTTATGCAAAGTCAAGGGAAGCAAATGCAAATAAAGGACAAGGGAGGAGATGTCATCAACTTTGCACATTACAAAGACTTTGCAGGTAGCACTCTCAATCATTCTTTTAGTTTAGTTAGTTTAATTGAATGTGATTCTTGGATAATAGACATAGGAGCTTTCAATCATATGTGCCATGATATTGCTTTGTTTGACAAACCTACATCCGTAGCCAAGTTTAACCCTGTTCACCTACCGGATGGCATAGTTAAGACAGTGGATTTCACAGGGAATATTGTCATCCGTTTTGCTTATATCTTCTTTCAAATATAATTTGCTTTCAGTGAACAAACTAGCTTGTCAATCTTCTACCAAAATTACCTTTTATGCAACTTTTTGTGTTCTGCAGGACCTTGTGACTGATGAGATCTTAACAGTTGGGAAGGTAATTACAGGACTTTATGTTCTTGATAAATCCTCTTTTTATAGACATATCATTTTGTGTCGCATCACACGTTTCATGAAGTAGTATCAATAAACTAATACATTGTCATAGTGATGTTAATGATGTTTTTTGGCACCAAAGATTGGGTCATCCATTTCTTAATGTACTAAAACAATTGCAAAATTCTTTCAATAAAATGAATTTTTCTGAACAATCGTGTAATGTATGTCATCTTTCAAAACAAACCAGACTTTCTTTTCCTGGGGGCAGTATTAGTACAGTTGCATGTTTTGAACTGTTGCATATGGATCTTTGGGGTTCTTACAAGCAAGGGTCGATTAGTGGAGAACACTATATCCTTACCATAGTAGATGGTTTTTCTAGAATAACTTAGACTTTTCTACTCAAACACAAAAGTCAAACTTCAACTTTCTTAGAGAAATTTCTTACACATATCCGAAATCAATTTCATGCTGCAATTAAGGTTGTTAGAACAGATAATGGGATAGAATTCTCGAGTCATAATTGTCAGAAAATATTTGTCAACTATGGAATTATACACCATAAGACCTATCCTTATACTCCACTACAAAATGGAGTTGTTGAAAGAAAACATAGGCATTTATTGCAACCTGTTAGAGCACTCATGTTTCAGTCCCATTTACCAAAACAATTTTGAGGAGATTCCATTTTAACTGCTACCTTCATCATAAATAGGCTTCCAAATCCTGTTCTAAAATGGAATTCTCCATATTCTATTCTTTTTCATAAGGAACCTAATTATAATTTCCTAAGAACCTTTGGTTGTTTGTGCTATGCTTCTAATTGCTTTTCTTCATAAAGACAAATTTGCACCTAAGGCTTTCAAGTATGTTTTTATTGGTTATTGTTCAAGGCAAAAGGCCTACAAACTTTATGATTTGCAAAGCCGTCAAATTTTCATTTATAGGGATGTTGTTTTCTATGAAAATAATTATCCTTTTCAGTCCATTTCCTTAGATCTAGAAACAGTTCCTCTGCCCAATTAAAATGTTTTACCATCTGTTGTGTCTCAAGAATCCTTCTTAGCTGAAAATCTTGATGTGGATTCTTCGGATTTTTTAGATCCCACTTCCTCTGATACTCCATTCTCCACTGATCTAACATAGAGTCTAGCTCCTATTTGTAGGAGTACTCGTGTGACTCGAAGGCCTAACTGGTTCGATGATTTTGTTTCATATGCATTTGTTATTGATATTACTCCTGTTGTTGTCCCTATTATGCTTAATTCTTCTCATACACCTCCTACATATCTATTTGTACTCTCTTCTCATCTTACATCAGATTATCATTCTTTTTTGGCAAATGTGTCTAATATTGAAGAGCCTAGTTCTTTTAAGCAAGCTAAAACTAATTTAAATTGGTTGATTGCTATGGAGGCTGAATTGACAGCCCTCGATAATAATCATACTTGGGACTTGACTGTTTTGTCAAAGGGAAAGAAAACTATGGGTTCTAAATGGGTTTATAATGTTGAACTCAAACCTGATGGGATTGTTGATAGGTATAGGGCTAGATTAGTGGCAAAGGACTATAATTAAATTGAGGGAGTGGATTATAATGAATGCTTTTCTCTAGTTGCTAAAATGGTTACTGTGAGAATTTTTATAGTTGTTGCTACTACCAAAGGGTGGCCTTTACATCAATCGGATATAAATAATGTGTTTTTGCATGGGTATATTGATGAGGAGTTATATATGTTACCTCCTCAAGGATTTACCAAGGCTGCTACTAATCAAGTTTGTCTTTTGAGGAGGTCTTTATATGGTCTTAAGCAAGTCTTACAACAATGGAATCATGAGCTTACTGTTTCTCTTTGTAAGCAGAATTTTGTGCAATCTGCTCATGATCCATGTCTCTTCCTTAAATTGAAAGGAAATGATTATATTGTTATCGTTGTATATGTTGATGATGTGTTGATCATAGGTCCGACAGAGACATGTATTAATCAAGTCAAACGATTTTTACATGAATAGTTTACTATTAAAGATATGGGGCCTGCCAAATATTTTCTTGGATTGGAACTTGCTAGGTCATCTAATGGCTTGTATGTGAATCAACGAAAGTATGTGTTAGATATTCTCAATGATGCAGGGTTAACTTACTCGAAAGGGGTAGCCACTCCTTTATCTCCTTAATGTCAGTTTAATGATGCTAACTCTCCTTTATTGGAGAATCCAGATAGACATCGGAGGTTAGTTGGGCGTCTCCTTTATCTTAGTTTTACCAGGCCTGACATCACTCATGCAACTCAGCAGTTGAGTCAATTTGTTCAAGCTCCTACTGAGCAACATTGTATGGCTGCCATTCATATGCTCAAGTATTTGAAGCAGTCTTCGTCTACAGGTTTATTATTTCCTTATAACAATCATTGTTCTTTATAAGCTTATTGTGATGCAGATTGGGCTGTATGTCCTTTTAGTTGGCAATCCTTAACAGGTTTTTGTGTCTTATTGGGTGATGCTTTGATTTCTTGAAAGAATAAGAAACAACCACTATTTTTTGGTCTTTCACAAAGGGTGAATATCGTAGTCTTTCTACTACGGTTTGTGAGTTGCAATTAATTTATAACATTACAAGAAAAAAGTTATTTAGCGACGAAATTTACTGACAGAAAACGTTTATATTTCGTTGGTAATATAAAATAGCGACGGAAATTACCGATGGACAACGACGTTGTTAAAACGGCTATAGGTAAATTGACCGACAAAATAATTCGTCCATCGTCGATGGTAAATGCTGTCAACCATCAGTAAATTTACCTATAGATCTAAATATTCCGCAGTTAAATTTACCTACGGATCTTAAGGTTTCGTCAGTAAATATTGAGCATTTTACCAATGGAAAGTAAAAATCCGTTGGTAAATAAAATTAAAAAATTTTAAAACACTATTTCTTTTATCTTCAGCAAAACTGGCCACAAATATCTCAACCTCTTTGAGCACAACCAACTATCTTTTCAACCTCTTGGAGCCTCTACAAGAGACCGCAGCCTCCTCTATTCTATTCACTGTTTGCTTAACACTTCTATAGCTCCGATTCCCTTGAAACGCATCACCGAAATGTAAACAAGAGTGAGAAACACAATGAAAAATGGAAAGATTTTTACTGTGTTATGAATATCATAAGGCTGAGGAAGACGGCTGGTATAAAGCCCCATTCTGATTTCGTATCAAAAACACATAAAGATTACCAGGCCAATTTTTTGATCAATCAAAAGGACGACAGTAACAAAAAGATTTCAAAGTATAAAGGCTTGTAGAAAAAAGGAAAAATTTGAACAGAAATGTAAACAAGGTGAAGAGAAGAAATGTTACAAAGAGAGAAAGATGTGGCAGGAGGATAGTTTCTACTTACCTTGGATTGTCTTTGGAAGAGGACAAGAGGAGACAACGTTGGAGAGAAGAAATCGCATGGGAGGGACGCAGTAGGAAGAAGACGCAAGTGAGGGTATTCGGGTGTTTTAAACAGCAGGAAGAAGAATACGTAGGTCGGGGCATTCGTGTGTTTTAAACGTGATTTACCAACGAAATTTTTTTTTGCTAATTTCCGTCGCTAATTTGAAAATTTATTATACCGTCTTTAATTCCCTCTTTATTTACCTACGAATCTTAATTTTTCGTCGCTAATTTCAGTGTAATTACCTACGAACCCTTTTACCGTCCCTAAAGTCCGTTGCTAATTTGCAGGGACGGTTTCTTTCCATTTTTAACGACGAAAATTAGAATTGACGCTATACTTCCTCCATATTTAGCGATGAATTTTAATTTTCCGTAGTTAATTTCAATGTAATAACCTACAGACCCTTTTATCGTCCCTAAAGTTCGTTGCTAATTTTATCTGAATGGTTTTCCTCCATTTTTAGCAACGAAAATTAGAACCGTCGCTAAACGAGTTTTTTTCCCGTCGCTTTTAGCGACAAAAATAGGTTTTCGTCGCTAATTTACTACGCTTTATGTTCTGTCGGTAATTTTTCGTCGCTAATTACTACTTTTTTTGTAGTGTTATTTGTTGGCTGATTTTCGGGTGTCCATTTCATTTCCTATTTCATTATGATGTGACAATTTGGTTGCTGTTCATATTACTGCTAATCCTATTTTTCATGAGAGGACTAAGCATTTAGAGATTGATTGTTATTTGGTTTGTAATAAGTATAAAGAAGGCTTCGTTCTTCCTCAGTATATTCCTTCCAAACTTTAATTGGCATATATGTTTACCAAGGCTTTATCAGCTCCTGTTTTTTCTTTTTCGTTGTTCAAGTTGGGCTTGTGTGATTGGCACCAAGCTCCACCTTCAGGGGGAGCTCTAAAATATCTTGTATTTATACTGTAGACTATAGATATGTATTGTATAGATAGTTTTTGCATTTTGTATTTTTAGCTGCTGTCGTTTTTGTATTACTAAAACATTGATGGTATATATACCATCTTTTCTCTTTCTATAAATGAGAAGTAACGGTGATTACCAAAATCACTTCACCAAACTGAGTTAAATCCCTAGAAGCTCCAGATTCTTCACGTATAAGTTCAAAATAATAATTTAAACTAAAACACTATAAAATGTTAGTAATAAAATTATAATCTGATAAAACCTTGGCATTTAAATTAATTAAGCCTTTGGAATATAAGTAAGAACTGCAAGAGAATATGGAACGTCACGGGCATATAATGAGCTGTTTCTCACAACCACTCTTCTTTCTACTTTCATTTCACCTCCATCAATTTCAGATGTACCTATTTGATCTCTTGCCTTTTATATATATATATATATATTCTAAGTGACATAGTCATTACCCACCTCTCGAGTCAAATTATAATGATTCTGTTCTTACAACTCTCTTAATCTTATCTTTATTGTCTGATAAAGAGTGTGTTCATGTCTAAGCATCTCCATTGCCCTTTACAGAAAGTTATCAACTTGTTTACAAGTTAAGCGACCACCGCAATGCTCGAATATGGTCTTTGGTTAACTTTTACATGTATAGTTAGCTAAGCGGAGGTTGGTCCATGGTGGGTAGGTTAAACAGTACCGCTTGTTTTAAGTAATTTGCAGACAAGAAAACAAAACAAGACAATAGTTTCTGTAGTAAGATTTCAATATCAGATCATTACACCAGGAATAAGCAAACTGATAAGATTTTAATGGTAGAAACTATAAACTTATATCTATGTTTTTTGGTTCTAGAGAAGTTTGAGACACTGGTGGAGCTACTTGATGCTTGTTTGTTTCATTACTTGGTACGACATGAAATTTGCAGATCATGCTTCACTGGAGTTTAAGATTCCTTAATCTGCATGAAAAACAATGAAGATTTGTTAAGCAGTATCCATTAGTAAGCTACCTGTGTTCTTGAATGGTATGTAGGAAGAACTTAATACGAAAATAGCTTACCTTTGTTCTTCGTCCATGCAGTTGTGGCTCTTGCTTGCCTTCTTGTAGTTGGGTAGAGGAACACGACCAGCTTCGATTTGATTCACATCTTCAACGAGCATATCGTAATGTCTCTTCACTTCATCCACAGTTTTGCCTCCGACGGCTCTGGCTAGCTTCTGGAAGCGATCTGGAGTGTCCTGGTCATAAGTGACTAAAGCATTCTCGAACAGCTTGTTTTGCTTGGGAGTCCAAGTGGAGCTGGAGGCCATATCAGAGAGAAAAGAAAAGAGTATATTAGAAAGATGAAACAGAAGAAGAAGAAGAAGAAGAAGATGGTATGCTATGCACCTAGAGGCAGCCATTGATGGGCTATATATAGTGGTTAGCTAGTAGGGTAGAGTTGTGTTTGGTGGACGAGAAAGTGATAGACAGCAAAAGGGAAAGCGGTGTGGACCTACATGGTTTTTCACTCATGCTCCAGGTAAGGTAATCCACAGGTTTGAGCTTTAATTAATTATATTTCTATATATAATTCTCTAAAATTTAAATAAAAATTTTAAATATTTAAATAGTATTATGATAATGATATCAACAATAAAATTATGAATAATAGAAAATTGAGAATATTAATGAAAACATTTTAAAATTTAAAAATTTATTTAAAAATTTCAGCTAAAGGATGGATATGATAATCCTATAACCCTACACCGAAAAGGTTATTGAAATTGTTGTTGTTAGAACAGATCATTCTTTGAAAGTTACTGCATTTTGAGATTACTTTGGAGCTGTATAAACAGACAGCAGTTTACTTTTTAGGTGTTTTCTTTGTTTGTTGTCTAATCTTGTAAACTTGATATAGCAGCCGCAGCACTGTCACCACTAGCTCCTACGCTCGACAACCTTCCAAAACATGTGTAGCTGGCCGCTCCATCTTTTTGAACTAAGAGCATACGTCAGTTCCTGTGCATTTTGTCCATTATTGAGGAATGGTCAAGTCAAGATATCTATGCCACATTCTTTCTTTCTCGTACAGATGGTTGGTTTAGCTCTGCTGATGCATTGTTTATGACTTTACCTGACATGGACTGAACTTGTACACTGTAACCTTTCTTCATGGCTTTAGGATTGATAGGATTGAGTCTGATACATCTCTTCAATACGAACAGGAAGTTGGGTTTGGTGCTAATCATGTTTTTCCAAGATGGGTTTCAATCAAGTGGTGAATTCAATGAGTTTGGAACGGTTAAGGTTATCAGAATATTACTCTGATAGAGTCTCTTTTTTTAAAAAAAGGGAGGACACTGTATTGCATACCATTGTAGTGGAGGTTGTACTGCCAGCTGCATGATTCTTCCCTTTGTATTATAAGCACTGGGCCCGAACGAAAGTGAAACTATTTGGAGCAACTTTCAGTAATTGAGGGTACAGTAACCTGAATGTACATTTTGCTTACTGTACTTACTGAACTAGACCTCCAATTGTTGTTGTGTAGGGTTAACAATGGCAGACACACCTCCAAATTCACAGTACACGGTTGTATAATAAGCTAATATATGAATTTTTACTAGCTGTGTCAGTTCATCATTTCTTATCTAAGCTTTTAAGATCAAACCATCCAGCTTTTTTCTTTTTTTCTTGTATAGCTTTTGAGTGATCAAGTTTCAGGCAACCTAAAGTGAGCAACTTGACCAAATTTCTGATGGATATCTAAGGAGTTCCAAGCTCAGTTGCATTGCACCACAGGTATATCAGTAAGAACAATCATCAATAGTTTGGTACTAACAGTTGCTTTCTGTCATTTCAGACTATAACAATCACGGCATTTTCCAGGAACTTCAATCTGATTGATCATAGCAGTATTAGTACTAGGCCTCTAGCCTTGGTGAAATGTGCCTTTTCAGGTTTTCTTAAAAAAGAAAATGCATTGTACAAAGAAACAAAGCAAAAGCTTTCACCTGGTACTCTTGTCACTGTTCCAGAATCCTTATCATCCACGTTGCCTTTTCAGGTTTTCTTAAAAAAGAAAATGCATTGTACAAAGAAACAAAGCAAAAGCTTTCACCTGGTACTCTTGTCACTGTTCCAGAATCCTTATCATCCACGTCCAACACAAACTGCAGAATTTATCTCTCTGGATAGATATCTTCCCTTTCTTTTTCAAAAGCTTTAAGGCTAATTGCTTCTTTTTATCTTCCCTGGTGGACCTGAAATTTGCAAGTTGGAGAACTGGATCATATCTTTCCAAGACCAAAGACCAGATACTGCATATACTCCATGGAAAGTGGAATCGTAATAATGAATTCAGTGAAAGAAACTGGTCAAGACTTCTTTTTCCTGAACAGTCTGCTAAATAAGTAGTTATAGCTTGTAAATTCGACCTAACATACATGTTTTCAACTCTACATATGGCAATTCCAGCTTCAGTGGATTTCCTGTATGGATAAGACTAACCAAGTTTCTATTCCTATCTGTCCATCAGTGTATATCTACATAGAATTGCTTTGGATACACATCATTCCTACAAGATTGATTAATCTTCAAAGACTTTATATCACTCCATTAAATGATTAAGTAATTAGCAGAAGATAGAGTTCCTCTCTTGAGAAATACTGTGGAATTGAGTTTACACTTATAATTATTAATTTCATTTTTAGTAATTATTACATAATAATATTTTATGTTTAAACAAGAATTTTAATTTAGGAATAAGAGAACCACATAATTTAAAATAATTAGTTTCTATAAACGTACTATAAAAGCATAAAAACTGTGATATGGGCCAGATTTAAATGCTAAAAGGTATAAAAAGAAAGAAGATGATCCTGCCATGAATAGACGTATGCGGTGATCATTGGTTGGAAAATGACAGGTGGTGTAGCTTTAAGAATTGCATAGGGTCCTAATGGTTGATAAATGGTTGGAGATACATCAAGCTGCAGATGATTGGATTCCTTATCAGCATCCATCTTGTTTCCTGTATATAAAAGTGATTCCTGCAGATACCTTGCATTACCAGCATAGCTTGGATTTGGATTCGTTCATTTTATTATTCCTTTGGTCCCTCTTACAAGTTGGCTCTTGGGTTCGAGGTCATTCCAGGTTTTCCGGGGCAGGCATTTTTTGGGTGTAAGATAAAAGTTTTGAAGATGACAGACTATGTCTACCTGGAGAATCCTGGGAACCATTTACTACTTTTCCAGGATCAAAATGTGAAAAGAAGCCAAGAACAAGAAGAAAGGCATATTCTGTTCTTTCTGTTCTGTCACTTGCATGCCGATGTTATCCTTACGTGTAACCTTCTCTGCATGACCAAATGAAACGATGGAGAGATCAGATCACTGGGTGGAGTGGAGTGGATTTGAATTTGGGATTGGTTTTGCTTTCAAGGTAATGGAATTTGCCAGGTTGTGTAAGATGGAAAGTTGAGCTTTTAGGTTTCAACTTCAATCGGAACATTTAGTGTTTCTTTGTTCTTTTTATGATTCCCTTTTTTCATATTTCATCATAATTTAATTAAAATTAATTATAATAACCATAAAAATTATTAAATGAAAAATCTCAAACTTTTTATATTTTAATAATAAAAAATTGCAAAAACCCATTTCTCAAAACTTATATATATATATATATATATATATATATATATACTTAATTAAAATGTGATATAATTATACCTAAAAATAAGATTTAATTGAATATTATATTGTATTGGATAATATCATAATTTTATTGGATGCAAATCCCAATCAATAGAACAGTGGACCTTTGAAGGCCCTTTTGTACGGTGATTTGCTCATGGCCTGTTCTATAACCCTAGCCCAAAGCTCAAGAGATGATGCTAGACCCATTGTAACCTGTATTGGCCCATATAAATCACAAAAGGTTGAAGATGGAGAACTTGTATGTAATGATATGAATATCTAAATGAAGAATGCAGTCTTATATTACTTCAAAGAAACCAAATTAAGACTAAGCTTACTACTCTTGATCACAACTCGGTCCACAACCTGAAATGCGTTATGTATCATAAACGAAAAGGTAAGATCCCGATCACGGTATCGCTGATTAGCAATGCCAAAAGGACAGAAACCATACCAACCTTGCAATTGAAGCGAGGCCTTTCTTCCTTCCTTCTAGTCTGACTCGAGGAGGAGGTAATCTACTATCGAGCGAAATGGTAAGAAAACAAAAACTATATTTTTAACAAATTGGAGTAACAAAATTATAATGTTTAAATAAATAAGAAACAAGAAAAATAAAAGATGTGTTTGTGGTTATTCATTGGTCCCAATCTTCAACATCCCATGAGTCTTGTCTTCCTACTTTGGGAAAACATGGGAAGGAATACAAGGTTGTCTTGATAAAAATCTCAGTATTACCAAGGAGACCAATGGTATGGTAGTGGTACCACTGACATCCTCTTTGTATTTTCTCCATTGAGGGCCACAAATTGCCCCATCATGAAGCTTAACTCATAACCTTCCTACCACATTAGTCAAGCCTAAAAAGTCATACACAATTAATTAATGCCTTATATTTATTTAAAAAATTTTACAATCATTTTTTATAGTTTATTTAAAAGATAACTGCAAAATATAAATATTAAACACGAACTAATTAAATTTCACTAATACGGTAAACCCAACTAAAGTTTTAAATTTGATATATTTAAAATTGTATATTTTATTTTATATCATTTAATTACTTTTTATTATATTTTTAATTTATAATTTTATGATAATATAATATCAAATTTTATTATTTTAAATAAAAATAATGAAATATTATGAAACAATTCGTAAAATAAATGATAAATTTTAAATTAAAAATCATTAAATTATATAAAATTATCAACTTATTTTAACAGGACTTGAAGTTTGATTAGACTCAAAAAATTTTAATATCAAAAAACAATTAAACTCGGACTAATTTTAATTAAATATATTTTAAAATAATAAAAATAATTTAAACTTTGGACCAGAGATACGTAAATGTTTTAGAACTTTTTTTTTGGTATTTGACCAGGGTATTCACCGACGGACTCAGTGACTAATCCCCTCGCTAATTTGTAGGCACCTCACAGGATGGGACAGCTGGCCCAAGGATTTAAGACTGTTCCATATCTAAAGCCAAGGATCTAACCCCTGACTTTTGGTTAAAGATGAATAAGTCCCTTCCACTCAACCACACCCTTTGGGTTAAATGTTTTAGAACTTTGGTTACATGTGTAGGAAGACAGGATGCCACGTGTAATGACTAAGAAGAGTTAAAGACTCGGTCATAGGTTGGCCTTTTTATGCCTACGTGGGCACTACGAAAGGTGCTTTTGGTCTGAGCCACCAAATGGCCAAGTTGGACATGCAATGCGAGTAATATTCTTCTTTCACACTTTCTTTTCTCTTTCCAAGATATTGATTGGTTTGAATGGGTCTGCCTCACTAAGACTACTTTTCTTTTGTTGGTTTATATAATTCCACAGGTAATTCGCCATCACGACGTGACATGGGCCAAAATATCCTCTTTCTAATATTTTAAAATTTGCCTCCACATAAAATGGGAGCTCCAGATTCAATATGTTTCTAGAGAAAGGGAATTAATGCGCGGAACATCTCGCCTCAATCGTCTCTCTCTCCGATCCAGGCCTGCATGTCCTTCAGGAGCCTCAATTGGCTGTTTTAGATTGTCTCCTCCGAGATGCACACGACGCACTTTACCACCGACTTTTGCACTAATTTGTTAGATTTGCTTTTGTTTCCTTGTAATTCAAAAAAAATATTTTAAAAATTGTACCACTATTGTGGAATAGTCTAGTTCATTAATGCAGAGGTTTTCTTAAGCATATAGGCAGGGATGTGCTCCTGAAAATAAAATTATGGAAGGTCCACTTAGGGCGTAATTTGGTGTGGGATAGCGGATATCAACAAGTGGTTGTTGAAGTGGATTTGCTGGAGGTAATCAACATTCTCTCCACTTCCAATAACGTTACGCCTGACATTTCTCCTTTGTTGATAGGTATTCGAGGGTTGCCCCACCACATGTGGGAGGTCCAACTCCAGCATATCCATTGGGAAGGCAACCAGTGTACTGATCAATTAGTTACCTTAGTAGCTTCCTCAAGGTCAGGACTTCAGTATCTATGGGATCCACCGTTGATTATTTGAAACGCCTTACACTGTGATCTATCTGGAATGCTTTACCCTCGCGGCCTGAGCTAAGGTGTACCTAAGATTGAGTGTTTTTTTAGGTTTTTAGTGTTTTCTTTTCCTTTGTAAAAAAAATTTAAAATTTGTATAAAAATCAAACCAGTAATATTGAAACTTTAAATTTTAAATAAAATTAAAAATTGTTAAATGCAAATTAAATTTAGTTTACAAAACTAATTAATTCAATTAATCAATAAACTGATTAATTTTTAACAACAAAAGTTATTAAAATAAATCGATTCATAAAATAAAAAAACTCACTACCTTGAGATTTTCACAATTGAACTGATAACATCGATTTGATTTTTTAATTATTATCTTTTTATTTGACTTAGTCTCTTCTTGCAAGTCAAATATGCAATTAAATGTTTGTCCAATATCTAATAACAATAATAATTCAGTAAAAATTTCGTTAAAATGCAAAGTCTGAAAAGTTCATTTTTACTCCTAATTAGTAGAGAAACTGTTTCCGATTGACACATAAAAGAAGAAAAGATAAAAGAAGAGAAAATAATAATAATAATAATACGATTAATTAGGAAAAAGTTTAGTGTTATAAAATTAAAATTTTATTATTCATTAATGATTAATAGACATATTCCGACATCGAAGCGACGCCGTACCGACTTTTGTCCTTTTTCTTATGGGCAAAACTTAAATCATTTCATTCACGCGTTTATTTAGGATTAGTAGGTTGACGCCTCGCACCAGCTTTTTACTTCCCACCTTTGTAATCTTCTTCCTGGATTATTATTATCATTATTGCCAAGTAGAGTGATTGATCATTCTTAATGGAAGATCCTGACCAATAAAGTTTGTGTCTTGATTCTTGAAGGTTATGAAGTAATAAATTAGTGAAAAGTTTCGATCTTTAGTGGAATGGAATCCATAAACAATTGGGTTCAAATCTCAAATCAGTTGGAGATGTACCGGTACTTGTCCTCTACAGGAATAATGTGACAGTCATGTCACCTATCATGAAGGAAAGTTGTTGATTATAAAATAAGATTCTTTTTAGTGGTTAGTAATTAGTTCAATCATTAACGGAGTGTTCAAGCTTTTTCTATGTGTTTCAACGGAGGGTACTTAAGCCAGGACCTCTTTTCCCTGAAAATCCGTGAAGTCAACGGAACCCAATAAGAATTATTAACAACCGAGGCCCTGGGTCGGCGACGAACCCATGTCCAGCTAAGCTACCGGCTCGACCCATGTGCAACGGAGTTCTAGTTTTTGTGTTTTCTTGAGAGAGACAGAGAGAGAAAAAAGCAGAGGTGGTTTCATTAATGGCTCTCCGGTGAGAGTGAAAAGCGACCCAGTACAGACAGACAGCAGAGACGTGGCGGTTGGGGCACTACCAACTTCTACAATTTAATGTCTTAAAAGCTACTTCCAGTCTTTTTTTTTATTTTGGGTTTCTATGACAAGTACAGTTCGAGACTTAATTGCTAGTTTTGATTGAAATTAGTTGACCTTTTGAAGAAAGATCCATTTTTGGAGGTTTATACTAAACACACCTCGTTATTAATGTTTATAGAAACATTAAGTATTTGTTTCTGTTTTTACTTGGTTGGTTCGGGCATGAAGTGAATACAAGGAACAGAACACGACATCGGAAACAGAATCAGAGCTCGTGATTGGAGTTAAGAATATTACAGACATAACAAGAAGCGGTAAATCACTTCTTCGTTTTTTGTTTCTTTCATGGGTTTTTTGAGATTTATTTCCTTAAATGCAACGAACATCAACGTACAGACTACAGAGAAGTGGCGGGTTGGTCAACATCAACACCGATAAGCAGGTAGAAGAAGAAAGAAGATGGTGAACTGAACATGTATTGACCATAATAAGTTCACCATCTCCACATTATCACATTTCATTTCAATGGAGGGCGGTCCAAGATTTCTGTTCCATTTGGCTGTTTTGCTCTTGTTCTCGATCCACTGTGTCCTGTCCCAGCAACTGTTCTTAAACTCTCGCGTCGAAAGATTAGCATTGTTCGATCTCCGGTCGTCACTGGGTATCAGAAGCAGAGAATGGCCTAGAAGATCCGAGCCATGCAGTGGGTGGAAGGGAATCAAGTGCAAGAACCGTCGGGTTGTGGAAATCAATGTATCCGGGTTTAGACGAACCCGTGTTGGGCGATTGAATCCCAGTTTCAGTGTTGATGCTCTTGCAAATTTTACGCTCTTGGAGTCTTTTAACGCTTCTGGGTTCTCACTTCCTGGTTCTATACCGTATTGGTTTGGTTACCGGGTCAGTTCGTTGCAAGTACTGGATCTCCGGTCAAGTTCAGTGACCGGTGCGATTCCTCCTTCACTTGGTAACTTAACTAAACTCAACGCTTTGTATCTATCTGGTAATGATCTTGCTGGTAGTATTCCTACTACATTGGGACAGTTAACGCAACTATCTGTTCTCGATCTTTCAAGGAATTTGTTTACTGGGTCAATCCCTACATCTGTTGCATTGCTTGGTAATCTATCTAGGCTTGACCTCTCCTCGAACTACTTATCCGGGGCGATCCCTCCGGGATTAGGTGGTGTTAATAGATTCAAATTCTTGGATTTGTCTGATAATAGTATCACAGGTTCAATACCTGTCCAACTTGGTAATCTTTCTAAATTGGTTGAGCTCAATCTCAGTAAGAATTCGTTGTCTGGGTCATTGCCTATACAGTTAACTGGTTTGAAGAGCTTGCGGAGTATGAATATTGGGGAAAATGAGCTGGAGGGAGCGTTGCCAGATGGTCTTTTTTCGAGTCTTAATGGATTGCAAGTTGTGGTACTCAGTAGGAATAAATTTGATGGTGCTGTTCCTCGTTCATTGTTATCATTGCAAAGTTTGCATCTACTTGACATATCTAGTAATATCTTTACAGGTAATTTGCCTAATTTTAGCTTAGATGGCAATGCCAGTAATCGCCTGTTCAATTTGTCGAACAACTTGTTATATGGAGCTCTGCCATTGTCACTTGGAAATTTTACTTCGATTGATTTGTCTGGTAACTATTTCCAAGGAATGGCTCCTGGTGATGTTCCAAGAAATTTTAGCCTGGACAGAAACTGCCTTCAGGAGGTTCCTAACCAGAGGAGTTTGGAAGTCTGCAGATTCTTCTACTCGGAAAGAGGCTTAACTTTCAATGATTTTGGAAACCCCGAATTGGCGCCGTCGCCTTTGCCAGAACCTGCTGCAAATAAAAGCAAACGTTGGATTTACATTTTGGTAGGATTGTTTGCTGGAGTAGGTTTCATTGTTATTTTAGTATTGGTTTTGGTGGTGGTTCTAAGAAGGTGTAACAGGAGCGTCTCAACTCAAAGGGGCACTGCAAATGTCGGGCCTGTTCCAGAGGCAAATAGCCCTTCGCATCCCAAGGATCCTACTAACGTGTTCAATGTGGGAGAGTCTTTCACATACGAGCAACTGCTTCAATCAACTGGTGGATTTAGTGAAACTAATCTCATCAAGCATGGTCACTCTGGAGATCTCTTTCATGGTTTTCTTGCGGGAGAAATCCCTATAGTTGTCAAAAAGGTCAACTTACACTCTATGAATAAAGAGTCATACATGGCAGAACTCGAACTTTTTAGCAAGTATTCGTATGTAAGATTGGTCCCACTCTTGGGACATTGTTTGGAGAACGAGAAGCTTTTGGTCTACAAATATATGCCCAACGGAGACTTGGCTAACTCCTTCTACAAAGCAGGAATTCTGGAGGGTGAAGATTTACAGTCACTGGACTGGATTACTAGATTGAAAATTGCGATAGGAGCTGCAGAAGGCCTGTCATACCTACACCATGAGTGTACCCCTCCCCTTGTTCATAGGTAGTGCACATCTTCCTTTGGATTAGCTTAAAGTTCTTTTTAGTTCGATTTTCGATATTCTGTTGGTTGCAATGAAGTTTGGTGAACTATTAGACTTCTATGCTGGACCTTTTCTATAACACGCAGAGTAATCTGTGAATGCAGAGGCATTAATCTTAGTATGTCCATGTCCTTTCTGATTGAACAGTCATAGGGAATATGCATCTTAGGACTTGATCTAGATCGCTAACTACTAAAATTTCCTATTCATATACTTTTTGGTTTAAGAAAGTTGAATTGTATTGTTTCTCTTTTACTCACTTATCGTCTAAGCACACATATTTCTTATTAGCTTTATTCAGAAGATATTTTACAAAAAGGCTTCAATTGGTGATTCTCATATTTTTATTTTTCTTTGGTTGAAGAGATATACAAGCGAGTAGCATTCTGCTTGACGATAAATTTGAGGTGCGACTTGGAAGCTTAAGCGAGGTTCGTCCCCAGGATGGTGAATTGCACCAAAATGTGCTGACAAGATTCTTGAGAAAGCAACAGTAAGTAATTTAAGAGTTGCAGATATCTTTAGTTCTGTTGATTATTCACTATAAGCTTCAGTAGTGGTCTACGAATATCTCGTTTTGTTTTTTGAGTTGAATCAGATGGAGCTATTTTTAGTTTCCACCATGTTCCTTTATTATCATTTTGGTGTAAAGACTAAAGAGGGCCATGAGAAGAACATATGCTTGATTTAGAATATCCACAGGATTAGAGTTAAGCATCATAGATTGCAGAAAATGGAGGACTAAACTGATTAATGTTGTGAGGATTATCCTGCAGAACGTGATCGACCATTAGAATCGACTTATGCATGATTCAAATGATTCTCTGTCAAGAAAAAGCTTGTTGTTGATATAGTATGTTACAAGGTCCTCTGACATTGTTTTAAATGGTGCCTGAATCCAGGACCAATGTTTCTCATTTGCTTCACTTAGCCAAGGTCTGCTTGATTCATAGAGAATAATACTCTTCTCTTTTCATTTTCTGGGAATACTAATATGTTTTCTTCTTGACATGCAGGTCCTTTGAAGCCAGCACTTCTGGTACGTATAGTAAAGGAATTATGAGATTCAATCTTCTATTGCACCGCTTTTGACTTAGTAATGGCTCATTATTATCCGAAAAGCTGCATCCCTCTTGATGCTTTTCGTTAATGAGCGAGTAATCCATTATCTAAAACTTGGAAGATTGACTGAACAAACTTAAAATGAGGATCAACATTTTAGTGACCGGGATCTACTTCATTGTCCTGTGAATAATGTTCTTGAAGACATGCTTGCATTAGTCTTGCAGAAGTCATTGAATTATAATTGGTTGTAGTATGTTCAGGATTCTCGGACCTGACACGTTCATGTCAGGATTAGTTCAATTCCATTCTTTCTCCAAAAAAAGAAATGCTTGATGTGTGCCTTCTTCTTCAGGTGGTGTATACAGTTTGATATATTTTTCTGTTAATGTGCAGGTGCATCCCCAGCAACTTGTGCATACGACGTATACTGTTTTGGGAAGGTGTTACTCGAGCTGGTCACAGGCAAGCTTGGGATCAGTAAATCAGATGATGCATCTTCAAGGGAGTGGCTGGAGAACACGCTGGGATACATCAGTATATATGACAAGGAACTGGTTACTAAGATCGTTGATCCATCTTTGATTATAGATGAGGACCTGTTGGAAGAGGTATGGGCAATGGCCATTGTAGCAAGGTCATGTCTTAACCCCAAGCCGGCGAAACGTCCTCCAATGAAATACATTCTAAAAGCCTTGGAGAACCCTCTAAAGGTGGTAAGAGAGGAGAGTTTCAGCTCCGGGAGGTTGAGAACAACTTCATCCAGGAGATCCTGGAGTGCTGCTCTTTTCGGTAGTTGGCGACATAGCTCATCGGATAATGCCGGGCAGACCATCCGAGAAGGCATTAATGTACTAAAGCAGTCAGGAAGAGTAGGATCTCATGGAAGTGGTGGAATTGAGCACACATCTTCCATTAAAAGGTTATCCAATGAAATATTCCCTGAGCCACTGGAGATGGAAGATGTAGAGAGACAAGATCAAGTTTAGCTTGAGCTTGCATTAAACATGTCAATATGCTTCAAAATTAGGCGGTAAATATTCACATCTCATCTTCAAGGAAAGAAAGTGCATCTTCTTCTTCTTCGAGGCAGACGAACAATGGCTGAATTTTTGGATAAGTCGAAGAAAGTGAGTGAAGGTAGATTCTTTTTCTTATGGTGCTATTGAAGCTTGTGAAATTTGTATACAAGCTACCAAATTACGTATCAACACAAAGCTTTCACATACAAGAACAGAAGATGTTTTTTCAACTCTTTATGGCAAGTTAGAAGCTACAAGTTTGTTGGTTCCACAACTAGTTTTTAAGGTACAAGCTTAACACTGTCATCAGTACATTACAAGCTTGACACACTTACGATGTGACCCAAAAGAAAACTTCATGTAAAAAGCTCTCTCACGATTGTCCATTCCACAACCAGATGAGAACCAGCTCACTGAGGAAGAATGTGAAATTCATGAGGCATGTAGTCTTCACTGGGTCTATAGTACTTGTTTGGAGAATACAAGCCTAAGTTGGATACTTGGCTGGTATAAAGGCAAGCAAATCTCTCAACCTGTAGAATCCAAAAAGTACAGATTTTATACTGCCATGATTGCGCGTTATAAGGAAAAGTACAGGAGGAAAGGGAATACGGAAACATCTTTCAAAATGACCGCAAAACAAGTGATTAAAGCTTGCCTGATGAGCAAATCGGGAATTTTGGTAACCTGTCTTCATGAGTTGTCCCCAGACCTCGTGAAACTGCAGTTAATAACCGGCAAGAGCAATCATTGACCTGAATTAACATGTGTAATGTGATAATGCTAAGTACTATTTATGACGGTCGGATGAATTTGTTCACCTTTTGATGACATTCCTGTTGAGCACGTCGATGGGCACTTCTTACTTTATCCTTTTCGCACTATCAGCAGTGAACATTCAAAATATAACGTGAGTATGTACAACATCGTTCATAAGGGGAAAGTTGAAAGGGGTACTAGCATCGTATCACATGCATCTAACCTCTAACTCGCGCATAGCCTCATGTTTCTCCTGCTTCTGCTCAGCATTTAGAACATCAAACCTGTAGAAATGTGTAGGTTGGCTTAAAAATTAAAAAAGAACAACATAAAATTAAATTTGTATGCAAAGCCCATGTTAACAGGTGAACTATAAAAGATTTTAATTGGTGGACCTGAACATATACTTACTTGAGGGACCACTTAAGACGATGTAAACAATCTTCAATTTGATCACGATCATCCCTCAGTGATCTAAGGCACTGCATAATAATGTCATTTAGGGAAACAAGATAGAGTTTATTAATCCAGATAATTATAATTGAAATGGTGTAATGTAAATCAAAAGCTTTAATCTTATTTAATGTATACAGACAGTTAAACAATCCTCAGAAAAGGCTGCCCATTTTGTGAAATAAAAGTCAAGAGATTGACTATAATCATCACATACGGAAGATATCATCCACTTGATTGCCAGCAGGCAATGAAACTACCATCCCATTCCATAATATGGTCCATTTCAATCACTTTGCATTTTAGAAATTAAGCAAAAGAAACCACGGAAAGGGGAGAAACCCATACTCGGCTGATTCACAAATTCTTGCCGATAAGTTTGCCTGTAAATGGATTAAATTCCATCAAGCATCATTAAGTTGGACAGCTAGTTATATCAATATCTAACAATTTCCATTCAAAATGGAAGTTCAGAATGACTTGTAGTCTTATCTCAGTTTAATAACTTGTAGCAATTAAGCAAAAGAAACCACGGAAAGGGGAGAAACCCATACTTGGCTGATTCACAAATTCTTGCCAATAAGTTTGCCCATAAATAGATTAAATTCCATCAATTATCATTAAGTTGGACAGCTAGTTATATCGATATCTAACAATTTCCATTCAAAATGGCAGTTCATGTAGCAATTCACCTTTCGTGTATCCCTCAGTTCCCAAAGAAGTTGCACCTCCCTCTCAAGCTCTGGAATCACAAGCATAGTTCTCCAACCTGCCCATAAATGCATTAAAAATCAAGCTAACCACAACTGTGAACAGATGCACTGGAAACAGCCACATTAATATTGCAAGGGAGAAATAATTGGTTGTTGTAATCTAATGACAATTTATGAATAGGGAAGAAGTCACATATCCTAATTTTGGAGCAATAAATTTCTTTTGAAGGAAAAAATAAACAACGTGCTCCAAAATTTCCAGGAATACTATACAGCAACTTGTTCAGAGGTGCACGACAAAACTGGAGCAAAAGAAAGTTTCGCATCTTTAAACCTATCTCACATGCCAAATTAAATGTGTAGACCACATTACCGATAACAATGTTTTAAGGAATGAGCAATACTCTGCCAATTTGGATCAGATTATGGCTGACATGTCCATTTCTAACTTTTCTTACACAATTTTCTAGACCATAAAATAATTCCATGCATGCCCCACTTAAAATTACTTAGAAATCATATTAATTTGTGTTGTTTTCAACAACTAACCTACCAATTTAGAAATGAATAGGAGGTAAGAATATCATACCAAGAACCTTTTTGCTGCGTAAAATATCTCCATAGATATGATCACCAACATAAAGAACCTAGCAAAACATATATATTTGTTATACCACCAATTCAAACATCCAAGGATCAAATACACAAACAAAAAAAAGTTAAGAAGAATTAGTATTCCAAACGGTCATGTCTGAAACACATCCTTATAAACCATGGTGCTGCATCACATCTAGTTGGTACACATCTCAAACCCATTAGCAAAAACAGAAACAAGTTGACAAATAATCACCTGTGAACTAGACTCAATTGAGAGCAACTTATGTAGATGAGCAACATTGCCTCCCTGAAAAGGCAGGTTCAAAACACAATTAGCTTCAAACTGAAACATTTCACATGAAATGCTATAGTTTCGTGGTGCAACTACATAGTTTTCTTTCAAGGAAGGTTGGCATTATGAATGCTCTTAATTTTACAGCACATATCTCATTACAACGTTACAGAATCAAAATTACCTGGAAAACTCGACAACTCTTATTTTTCTCCATCAATGATATCCTTGGAAAAGTAACTCCGACCTTTTTTAGAAATAAAATTTTGGATCATTGAAAGGAAGGACTAAGATAACCAGTGACCAATAAGGATAGCACAGAATTCCACACAAACCTGGGGCATTGGAGTGCCATTATCAGTGTTTAGTAGCTTTCCAGAATCAGCTTCCACCTCAAAAAGATTAGCACGATTTTCTTCATGAAAGAAGCTAGGTTTTGCACTGAACATATAGCTACATAAGTGTCAAAAATCGAAGAACCAAAAGAAACACTCATTTTACCAAATAAAATTGTTGAAGTTAGCAGCAATAATAGGTTTGTTAGTAGATAGCTTTGGAAACAGCTCAAGACAGGGTAACCAGAAGATTATCAATATAAAGAGAGATGAATCTTAAAGAGTCAATCAGCCTGACAAAAGAAAGCAATCATCAAAGAAATGGTAAAAAAATTTATTCAGTGTATCCCCGTTACATCTAATGTTAGGAAAACTGAAGTGAAAGATAAATTAGGACCAAGAGACTCATCAGAATGGGAAGGCAATAAAACAATGGAATCAATACTATATAGAATTGACCATTCTGGTTTTTTGGTTAAATGAATATGACCTGCCAGTGATGACAACATCAAAGAACTGAAGCCAATCAAAGTTGCAGGTTCTGCTATCGACCATGGTAAGTGAACCACAAAGAAAATTCATCACAATGTTTGTGTAATCCCATAAGCTGCAAAAGAGATGAATAAATACTCTCATATTTTACCATCCAAAGCTTTATGAGGAAACGGCAAAAGATTCTCTCGAAAATAAACATTATGTTTTTAGGCTACTATAGAAGGGGCATCATTAAACACCTATTTGTCACCAGGAAAGTTGATCGACCGGAATCTCTGAGCATCTTAAGCATCGGAATTACAGATGTATCTTCAATGATATACCTGATGGAGCATCATAGAAAACAGAAAAGATAAAATAAAGAATAAAAGAAATGCAGTGTCTAAAACCATTTTTAAGGAGATTAATGATGCACAAATCCGTATGACTCAGTCTAAAGAGAAAGCCAAGAGACCACTTGTCCACTGGGAAACATTCATTAGACCGGACTTTTCCGGGTTAAAGACAATGGGGTCACTACTCATAACGTATATATGTTGCTCCACGAATAAAATACCAAATTTACCCTCACTTTTTGGGATCTTTAGCGACCATTTGCTTCAGAGTTCCATCGCGGTGACACATGTCAACTGCTGCACGAACATCTTTATACATACGAGCATAACTGAAAGATTTGGTTGGACATTGAAAACGAAAACAATAAACAGGTGTATAAAGAGTGTAAGATGCATAATCTAATAAACTATGCATTCTTGCTTGATGACACATCATCATTAATTAATCGTTGGAAAGAAATTCTACGAAACATCAATGAAACACGCTAAATTTTGCTAACGTATATGATTCATTTCATTTATAGCCACAAATAGGTTGTGTTACAGATATTTGCTCACATACAGCCTATGATTATATTATTTGTTGCTTTATATGTAACATGTGGCATTAATTATTTCATCCGAAGGATATATGTTTCATAAAAAGAAGTCAACAGCTTAGAACTGCAATATATTTTAATATAAGATAACATACTTCAGTGTCAAGAAGCAGTGGAAAAAGTTAGATGATCATCAAAGTATTTATGAATATAAAATTAAGCTCGTCCTCTAGTATACACTTGCCAATAAAAGGATAATGCTTGAGGAAACACCAAAGAGTAACACGCTGGGCCAGTTGCATTCCTTTTAGGAAAGCAATTTTTATTCTGAAAGCAGACTGTTTATAGAATCACATATTGTTGAACTTACA
The DNA here is from genome assembly GCA_025531925.1 of Erythroxylum plowmanianum. NCBI lineage: Eukaryota > Viridiplantae > Streptophyta > Magnoliopsida > Malpighiales > Erythroxylaceae > Erythroxylum > Erythroxylum plowmanianum. The sequence goes on from JANVCQ010000002.1 coordinate 1,519,239, forward strand.
TTAATACAATGCAAAGAATATTTGGTCAAGAGGTGTATTATGAAAGACTGGAAAAGAGTTCATTTTCCTCCAGAAATTAAGAACACGTGATGAATGGAATATAAAAGATTTCTGAAAGAAAATGAGCACTAGGAAATGTAAATGAGCACTAACTAATGTTCTTACTCTGCTCCCTCTGGAATCTTTCCTGGATTATGATCCTTAAAATCAACAAGCTGGGCAAACAAGTAAACTTCAGCTAATGAGAAAAGAGTATCAATAAGTGCATATTCGGGTCCATCAAAAGCATCACGTATCAGAGCATTTCCATATGTGCCAACTTTTTCTTCCTTGGACATCTCTCTAAATCCATGGTAGGCAACCTTTACGTATTTGTGACGATCCATCTGCATAAAGCGGAATTACCAAATCAGATGCTTCATACGAGCCTGTTACAACCACAGACAACTGTGACCATATAGCTATTAAGAAAATTACCTTCAAGATGTTGCCTCTCTTTTTATCCAAAACCAAACCTCTAACCATGTATTTACAATCAAATAACCATTCCAGCAACTGCAATAGATACGCCAATGTTTTAGCTCACATGCTAAAATATTGAAGTTAAGAAGAACACGTTGTGACAAACTTACTTCTTGTGGATAACCAAGATCATACACCAACTTTTTGACTGTACCATCATACGCAAGGGATTCAAAAGTTTCAGGTCTGTATTGAGCCAGGGTATAATCCATATCGAAACCAACAGCTACAATGTTCTCCATATTCAGAGGTCGGTTGCAGAAGATCCGCTTCCCAATTTCAATGCCGCTTCCTTCTTCCGATGAGGACCAAATAAATGGTTTTTTTTGAATGCCATCACAGATAGTCACATATTGATCACTTAGAACGGTTCTCTGACTTTTATCCATTCTGCAGCCAGCTGACTGGCCCCTGGTAGATCCAACGAACATGACAAAATGGTCAACTTCGAATACGACAATTGCATTGTGCCTTATATTGTCTTTCATCCACTTACTACGCACCCAATAAATGGACAAACGGCCAAATTCCACATCTTGTGTAACCAACATCTTATCTCTCATCTCTCACATAAGAAAAAAATAAATACACCAAACATTCCAATTTCCACGAAAAATGGCCATAAAATGCAAAACCCAGAACACCATCCAGTTCCTTGCACATTCTCTTGACTAACAAAAACAGAATAAACAGATTACCTAATAAATGCCTTTGGTACGGGGAACTAATCCTTACTTCTTCTACGTTTCAACTTTTCAATACTTTCTTTAGCGATAAATCTACCACAGATGGAAAATATGTGAACTTGGAACAAGTTGACTAATTTGCATGGTTTCAACTATACATTCCCCAAGAAAAGAATCGCAGACACTTACCCGGGAAACAAAAAGACCTTAGCATCATAACTGCAAAACACAAACAAATTGAGCAGAGAGTGAAAGTGCAAACCTGGTCTAGACTCAAGAATCGTCAAGAAACGCTCCAAGTATCACCTAACAATCCAATTTCTGAGAACAATTCAAGCAGAATGCTCCAATTTCCACAAAAACCCCAAAAGCAACAAAACGACTTCTCAGAACAAAATAACAAAAAATGCAGCACATGTATCAGTCATGTGTCATAACAAAAATCGGCGGTTACAGAAGAGTCTAAAAGTGTAACAAACAATTCCCTCAAAAAAAAAAAAAAAAGTGTAACAAACAAACAAACAAACAAATACACCAAGAAAAAAAAAGAGAGTATTATTAAAGGAAACGGACCTGAAGAGTGAAACGGTCTGCAGTTCAGCTCCAGATGGAGCCAGAAAGAGCGCGGGAAACGAGGGGACAAAACAAAGAAGGGTTTATTGGGAAATGCCATTCGAGGAACACGAATTAAACGCTCGTTTGGGGAATCAGAGAGAGGCTCTTCGTGAATCGGATGCTCGACCACAAGTTGGCAATGCAGAGAAGGATTGCATCAAATTAGACTGATAACGGTTGTGATTGGAATTCGTGCTTAGGGCGTTAAGAACAAGCTTTACTCGTATCCAATCCAGATCAGGACAATGAGAATAAACACCGATTCCTTCAGCCCTTTTGCGACTCGAGGCGATTCGCATTCCCATCTCGCTCGCCTCGTCGTCACTCAACCAAGTCACTCACTACGCCACAATCTGAAGGTGTCGGTTGTGCTTCGTGTCCGAACTCCGACGTGGTGGTCGTTGGTGCCACGTGGCGTATCTACATAAGCGGTATCTTTTGCTACTTTTCTTCACATGAGCAAGTTGATTCGATGTTTTTCAATTTAACTGTTTATTTACTTACCCCCTTTATTATTTTGACAAAATTATTTATTAGAATAAAAATTCAACTTCCACACGCGATATACTAATTGAAATTGTTATTAAATTTTTTTTTTAAAACAGAAGAACTCGCACTCGCTATCTTTTGGATGTACATTAAGTAAATCTCTCGATTGACTCAATAGCTTGCAAATTATGTTAATCGAGTACTCGACATTAGGCAAGCTCAATACGACAAGCTCGATCGAGAGAATGTAAATAGGAGGAATCGAACATAGGATCTTTTGACATCATGTCCTTCAACTCCACCAACTCGATCACCCCTTACGAGGCTTATTAAAGTTTTCTATACTCTAAAAATTAATATTTAAAAAATAGACCAAAAATTAAACTAATGATAAAAAATTTAAAATTTAAAAAGTTTAACTGAATAAAGATAGGATAAAATTACAAATTTTTTAAATATGATTAAATTATTGTATTATGTATATAAAAATTTGAAGTTTAATTAAAATTTTGTTAAATAAAAATTAATTATTTTGTTTTAGCCCATAAAAACTTATTAATTTATAAAAACCAATGGATTAATTAATAAACTGTTAATTTTTAACAATAAAATTATTAAAATTAATTAACTTGAAAAATTAACAATTTAACCAAAAAGTAAGACAGTTCAAGAGCTTTATTAGTGTATATATCATGTCTATATTGTATTAATTTGGTCATCATTTTTTAACTACAATCTAAGATAAGAAAAAACTAATAATTTTTAAAATTTTAAAAAACTCATGAGATTTATACGTGTCAATGGGTTGGGTCAAAGTCAGGCAGAGCTGGCTAGCCTATGGCCCAGCCATTGATCTGAATATATTTTTTTAAAAATTAAAAAATAATGTCATTTTCTTTACGAATCTGTCGGGCCACAAGCAAGGCCGGGCCGGCCCGTGCTCGACCAACGACCTGAAAATCTTGACACTAAAATTAACATTCCTAATGATATTAATCTAAAGTTATAAAAATTTATATTTTGAAGTCATTGGTTAGAGCTCAATCACGTCATAATGAAATTAAAGCACAGCCATGTGTCCCACAATAAGTAGACAAAGCCAATTTGAAATCCTTTTTACAGTTGTCGGGCATTGGTTCGAGCCAGGCTGGCCGAGGCTGCTGTGTTTGTTAAAATATCAAACCCAAGGCTTGTTCATCTTAGACTTGGTCCGTTAAAGCTGAACCGAGTTAAAAAAGTCACGGTGTTAATATTTCCTTAATAAAGTCTTACACCTTCAACCAAATAGATTGGTATTAGTGGTTTAACATTCTCATCCTTTAATCAGAGGTCTCGAATTTGAGTCTTAAAAATAGAGAAATCTATTTGACCAGCACTTTATCCCTTATAGGCTAATCTGGTACAAGTGAGGATTAGTCTGAAAGTAAATGATTTAAAAATATCTTCTCATAATTGAGATCCTCTTAAAACTCCTCGTGGATTAATAAAAAAATAAAAATCTTACACCTTCCAGTGGTTTCTTTATGGAATGTCCGTCTGGTGCGTGCTTTTGGATTACTCATCAGTCACGTCGACATTCGGTAATACTTCATCATCCTGGAGTCCTACGCTTTTTGGTTTAAGGTCAAATTAACTTATAAAATGTACAAGTCACGTAAAAGCAGGCCATGGCGCGATCCCGAAATATTCACAACTTTGTCCTTAGGGGAACAACTAAAAACAAAAGACAATTTTGATTGTGGTTGATATATTCAAACTCTTTTTAGAAACGAAATCTCCTATCATATCACTTAGATATATGCCAGATAAATCTTCAAGTTAATACAAAAGTCTATAAATTACATTAATCGGGTACTCCGTACTAGGCAAGTCTTGTACGACAGGCTCGATCAATAAAGCATAAATAGGGGATTCGAACATAGGATTTTTTGACTCTATACCCTTCACTTTACCAATTCGATCACCCCCTAGAAGAAGAGATATTCAAACTCGATCGTATTTTATTTAATAATTGATGAATTGATTAATTAAAATAGCATAATTTTATCTAAAATTTAATCATTTATGAGTTAAAAAAATTGGTTCGAACATGAGTTATAAGAAACTCTAACTTAATATTTAATTAATTATAAATTTTTAATGAACAATAATAAAAAGAAACAATCTTGATATGAGCAATAATTAATATTAACTAAATTAAATTAATAGTTCATTAAGTAAGTGATTTATGAAGAATATATGATTTATAGAGTCAATCCAATGTTTAATAAATGACCAACAATTGAATTAATGAACAGTCTTTAAATACATATCACTTCATTGATTGAACTACAAAATAATATAAATATATATTAATTATTCTTAGTAAATATTTATTATAAAGAGCTAGAATTAGATTCTAAATTTATTAAACAATTTAATTAAAATAAATAATTTTAAAATTTATAAAAATATTTATCTAAAAACATGTAACATCTAAAAGTAATGAGTCATAGAGATTTGGACTAAAAAAAATATTGGAATATTTTAATTTAAATAATTTTATTTTTTAAATTATGGAAATTTTTTGTCTTCTCATCAAAATTTATTATCTTAAAATTTCTTAAAAAATAATAACAAAAATACACGCTATGTAAATATTATATACATGAATTGATTTTTTTTATACTTTAGAAAAGTTTATTTTCCTATATTTCTATTTAAAATAACGATAAAATATATTATACGTGAATTAGTCAAATACTATTATTACGTGAATCTAATTTAATTTTTAAATTTAATTTAAACTAATTAAATCTTATTAATAATTTATATAATTATCTTAAATTAAGTCGATATATAATTATTACTTTATTACTCACATATTATATATATATATATATATACACAAGCATATTTTTTATATTTTTAACAAAAAATTAAAATTTTTAAAAATAAATAGTATAGAAAATGTTTTGAAACTTAAGAATCTTTTAAAATTAATTAAGGAGGTGTTTTTTCCATTTTTGTTTTTAATTTTTAGTTTTTGTTTTCAAATTTAATAAAAAATTTGTTTACTTTAATTTTTATTTTAGTTTTTTTAATTTTTAAAAATTATGAAAGCCATATT
>JANVCQ010000002.1:1524854-1554799 GCA_025531925.1 Erythroxylum plowmanianum
ATTATTTATTTTATTAAAATAACGTAATTTTATTAATAATTTGTTAATAAATATTATATAAGAGATTAAATAAACTTATGTAAGTAAAAATAGTTTATTTTTAAGTTTTATCTAATATATAATTAATATATATAAATATAATTAAATTTACAGGTTATATAAATTTTTGTTTTTATTTAAAAATACAAAAAAATTGAAAATAAAAACTGAAAACGCCATCCTCAAGAAATTCTGGTATGGATACCTGTGGACTTGGAGAGTGACAGAGATGAAAATTTGGCAGTTAATCGTATCAGACATTAAATCTCACGTCACAACACGACAGTGATTCAGCTGAGTATTTACAGTGCCTGCCCTAAAGCATCAATCCGTAGTTTCTTAAACGTTTTAATACATAAAAAGCATATTTTAACAAATGAGTTTGTTCATTTGTTGATTGAAACCACCAAAGCAAAGCAAAGAGTTTGGATATAGAGAGATGGGTAGTGATACTACGGGTTGTTGTGGTGCCGATTTCTGGTTATATCTGGCGGTAATCGCCGGACTAGTGGCGTTTGCCGGCTTGATGGCCGGTTTGACCCTGGGTCTCATGTCTTTGGGCCTCGTCGACCTCGAGGTTCTCATCAAATCTGGCCGTAGTCCGGATCGTATTCATGCAGGTACTGTGACTGACGGTTTTGTTTTGGTTAAAGCTTTGGTCATCTCTTGTTTTGTTTAATTCGTGTTTTGATCAGTTAAGTTTTGTGTTCATTTAAGTGGAATTCGGTGTTTTTGATTCTATTGTTTGGCTGTTGTTTGTTTTTTCGATTGGCTTAGGGTGTTTGGTTTAGGTGGAAAGTTTTGAAGTTAGTTTGAGTTGACGTGTGTGTGATTTGGAGGATTAGAGACTGTGTTAACTCGCTGAGTCCAAGTCTTTGCTTGTGCTTTTTTATGTTTTCTGTTTAAGCTGTAGATCGCATTTGTTTGTTGTAATTGTATCATCTGAGGGTTTTTTTTTTTTTTTCTGGGCTTCTGCAGGGAAGATATATCCAGTGGTGAAGAATCAGCACTTGTTGTTATGTACTCTTTTGATTGGTAACTCTTTAGCTATGGAGGTACGCTATCAACCAACGACGATACTGAAGATTATTGTTCCTTTTAACTCGAGAATTGATAATAATATGCTGAATCCAGATTTGGAATTTGACGTTTCTATGTGACTATTTGTGTTGTTCTTAGACCCTTCCGATATTCCTGAACAAACTTGTGCCACCTTTTGCTGCAATCCTGATATCTGTGACTCTAATACTGATGTTCGGAGAGGTAACTTTTCGTGGTGCTGGATTTATTTTGTTCCGGTTCTGGAATTCATCTATGCAGCTTCCACATAAAGTATTGTTGGTAATTATGCTAGCTTGGTGTTAACAGATACTACCGCAAGCAATATGTACTCGTTATGGCTTGACTGTTGGAGCTGCAGCGGCACCTTTGGTCCGTGTCCTACTCTTTATATTTTACCCTGTTTCTTATCCTATTAGTAAGGTAAGTTTGTTGTCTGAGCCTCTGTAGGACTACTAGGAATCTTTATGCAATTGAGCCATGTTTCATGGAAAGTCATATGTGCTTTTAGAACAACGATATATGAGTGTTGACAATTGTGGGTTCTTCTACTTCTTGTAAGTACAGGTTTTGGATTGGATGTTGGGCAAGGGACATGCTGTCCTTTTACGAAGAGCAGAGCTGAAAACTTTTGTTAATTTTCATGGAAACGAGGTATTCAATATGACTTGCAACTGTCTCTATTCTGTCCCCCTTTAAAACTTTATTCTTACAGAATCCACTAAGTTTTGGGCGGGAGATTAAGCTGATAGCATATGTTTCTTGTTAGGCTCTAACTGCGAACTTTGCAATGACTGTGCCATAAATATTTTGTTCCTATAGGCAGGGAAAGGCGGGGATTTAACACATGATGAGACTACTATCATTACTGGGGCACTTGAATTGACTGAAAAGACTGCAAAAGATGCAATGACTTCCATAACGAAGGCATTTTCCCTTGATCTGGATGCAACTCTTAATTTGTGGGTTTGTGGTTTCTTTGTCATTCTTGCGTCATCATTTTCCCATTCCACATTGGTTCTAAGTTATGGTTCTTTTCCTATAGGGAGACATTGAATGAGATAATGACCATGGGACATAGTAGAGTCCCAGTTTATTCAGCAAAGCCAACAAATATCATTGGACTTGTTTTGGTATGTCATTTCTTTATCATATGGATTCCTTTTTGGTGATTTCTACCAAGAATACTGACACTTGATTGTTTTTTTCCCCTTTGCTTGTATCCTCATGCAATCTATTTTAGTTTAACAGACAGTGGAAAACTTAATAGGTCTTTTCTTCATTTTCAAAGTAGTTAGTTGTCTTTTCTTCATTGCTTAAACATCGTTTTCTATAATCTGCATGTCTTCATGAGATCATGTGATGGATGAACTATACTTATCTTTTAAGCTGTAGTATCTGCCTGTAAAATTTATCGGGTTCAAACGTTGAGCAGTTAACAATGGTGAGTGAAAAAGAATATTGATGGCACACTTATCTCGACTATTTCACTATCAGGGTCATTGAATATGAAATTAATTCACAATGGGTTTGGCACAACAATAACTGTTCGACACTTAAATTGTGATGGTGTTTGTCTCAGGCCACATTTAGACCTCGTCATTTTCACATTCACATAAGTAGAAGAACGTTATGTAGCACATTGGAACGGTCAGATAGAATTATGTATTTGAAATAGGTTGATAGAAGATTCTAGTAAAGCTGTCCCATGTAGGATATAATGCTATGGTGGAACATCCGGGAACCTATATCCTTGGCAGGTGAAAGTATGGGCCGGGGATCCTTGTTACGTTCATAAGTAGTCAATATTCTCTCTTCCTATATATTCTGCTTAACTCATTAGATCCAATTATAATATATACAGGTCAAAAATCTCTTAGCAGTTGATCCAGAAGATGCTGTTCCTCTTAAAAGAATGATCATACGGAAAATTCCTCGGTAACTCCTATTCACATGAGTTATTTACATCCTTAAGGAAAAAATGTGTTTGCTTGTTATTCAACTGAGATGAATAATGACCATTATCATTCTCTTGTTCTTTTCCATTTATGGTACAGTGTTTCAGAAGACATGCCTCTGTATGATATCCTTAACGAGTTTCAGAAAGGTCACAGTCATCTTGCGGTTGTATATAGAGACGTGAGTGTGAGTAAAGAGATGAAGGCACCACCACCTGAATTTAAGGATAGCTGTCACAAACAGAGAGGTAGTGTTACTTCCTTGTAGCTGGGTGCCTGGTGATATTTTGTGATGTAAATTCTGGAGATTTTCCTCGATTAATTTTGTGCACTGAAATGTTAAAATCCATTCCAAACCCAAGTCCCTTTTTCTTCCATTTGTTTTACAACTTTTCACTCAGTGTCATGGCCAATGATATCAATTATGCATTTCTAGCTACGGTAGAGCTGTAAATTTCCACTTTATGTTGATTGGTGATAACCAGGTGATAAAGGCAACTTGACTTCTGCTGCCCACAATAAGACAGTCACTTCTGAGTCACATGAGAACAAAGCTACTAAAAAAAGTGGAGGCCAAACAGTAAAAAGTAGTCTATCTGTAACTCCTTCCTTTAAGAAGCGCCACAGGGGTTGTTCATACTGCATCTTGGACGTTGAGAATTGCCCGATTCCAGAATTCCCATCCAATGAAGAAGTTGTTGGTGTGATTACAATGGAGGATGTTATTGAAGAACTTCTTCAGGTATATGAAATCTTGTGTACTTGCACAGTATGGCCAGGCACATAGTAGGACCATAATATAAGGATTGTGGATCTGCCGGTGTCTTGCTTATGGATTCTATAAGAATCTTTTCATCATAGAAAAATGTCTTCTAGAATTAGGGGACCCATTGCTTCCAAATTACTTATTCCATTGGAACGATATAAGCTAAATTTGTGGAGGATGCTTACCATCGAGCCATGTGATTTGGAGACGTTGCTTGTTGAATAGTATCATATCTTATCTAACCAATGTTCTTTCTTACGGATTCGATGTTTTCCCTGATGCCAATCTGCCAATGTTTTGTTATGCAGGAAGAGATATTAGATGAAACTGACGAGTATGTCAATATCCACAACAGGTACAGGTTTTCTTCTGCTGTCTATATTTACATCCATTATGCATGCGATTTCTGTTTCTCTGCATAAGATATGCTTATCAAACGCGGGATAATTTACCAAAATGCTGCTGCTGTCGCAATTTGATGCAACAATCTCTGGCTACTAAGTTTGTTGAACTGTCATATGGTTGGGACTGAACTACAGGTGAAACTTCCATGAAAGTAACCCTTTCTTCAAAATGCAGGATAAGAGTCAACATGAATGCATCTCAGGTAAAGATATCCAATACGGCTCTGCAACTTTCCGACACCGACAGTTATGATACATGCAACGTATCCTCAGTAGATGCTTCGTTTAGCGACTCATCAAATCAGATGTCCCAAGGAGACTTATCAAAGAATCAACAGAAGTTATAGGTTGCATGAAACATTTGACATAGATGAACTTATAATGGTGTAAGTTAAAAAAGGATCATTTAAGAAGCATTCCATGCCTGGGGACACTTATTCTGTAACTATGTAGATAGGTGGGTAGTCACGGTTTCATGTATAATTAGTATTCTTTAAGAAGTATCCTTAATCCCCCCAACTCCTAATTTTACCTTAAGTTAATAATTTTAGTTCGTATCTTTTACTCGCTATCAGAACAGTCTCTTTATTTATTAGAAGTAATGTTGTGTACTTCTAATATAGTGTTTAAATTGAATTTAAACTCGATTAAACTAAATTGACTTGTGATCTAAGACCCAAATAAATTGGACCGAAATGAACTTTTTGGAATGTTTTGAAAATGAAGTTAAATCGTTAAGATCATTATTATCATTATTACATTCAATTTGAAGTCCCGCGGTGAAGCGGAGTATGAGGAGGTTTGATAGTACGCATCTTACCTTTATATAGTAGAAAGGTTGTTTTTGATAAGCCCACGTGCAGATGTGATAAGAAATAGTGATGAAAAAAGTGAATAAGCAAAAATGATACGTAAAATATCTAAGTAAATAAAATTACAATAAATACATAATAATAATAATAATGATGATAATGACAATGATAATGATAAAACTACTATTAATAATAAACTCAATAAAAGGATAATAATAATAATAATAATGTCAACTAAGAATAAAAGGTTATAAAGGTTCAACTGGTAGTAGACCATCATAAAATTATTAAATAAAATTTAAAAAATTAAAAAATAATTAAGAAAGACTGTGATTACCTATAGAAAAATTTAAAAATGTTAAATGAAAATTAATCAGTTTATTTTGATTTATAAAATTAATTAGTTATTTTTAACAACAATAATTATCAAAAATAAATATTAAATTGTCAGTTTAAATTTCTCAAGAATTTCAAAAACATTGATTTTTTGTCACAGCCAACGTGGCAAATAACAGGCAGTGGAGTCCTTTCCGCTAATGGCGCTTTTTGGTAAGCGAAATGGAAAGATGTAGAAAATATAGCAATGTACATGTTCAGTGCTTCAGTTCAGTTCACACCTGCGATTCAGATTTTAGCAAGAGAACGTAACTTCTCAAACTGTCAACATTTTCTTAGCAGAATTACCGTTGTTAGATGACTATCACTCGGTTTTCTTTCACCGATCTATGTAGTCATTTCAAATTTGCTTGGCTTTTAAGGGTAATCATTTGATTTTATTGGTTTCAGAGTGATTATCATGGCTCATCCAACTTTGGTCCTCCCACTTTGTAGTAGTCCTTTTCCTGCTCATATTCCTGACAGATCTTACTTCCCAAACTTTCTGGTGACGATCTTAGTAGTGATGAGAAAGAGCCTTTAAGTAAATCATACTTCTGTTTTTGTGTCGACTTCTTTGCCAGATGTTTTGGTTTCTGTTTTTTTAGTAGTTCTGGAATTGGGGAGCGATGGCTATAGCTCGGCTTCAACGGCTTGCTCGTCAAGTGAAACGCCCACATGGCGTCTGTGTGAAGATGACAGCGGTTGCTATAATGGGTTTTTGCTTTATATTTGTTTGGTCAATGTTCTCTTTTTCTTCTCCTTCAGTGATCACTCAAAGAGAGAGCTTTGAAGACATAGGCGAACCAGTACCAGGACGCACCGGTTTGAGTACTTCTAAGGCGTCGACTAAGCAGAAAGAATCAGGGAAACACGAATCAAGTAGAAAAGACCAGAACTTGAAAGTTGAATCTGAGTTGGAATCCAAAAAGAATGAGAAATTGACAAATGGGTCTGTTTCTTTAGGTGGGAAACAGCAAGAATCTAGGATTGTGGATAGGAAAAAGGCACAGAAGGTGAAAAAAGGAGCTAAAAAGTTGCCTACTGCTAAGATGGAAGATAATAATGAGGATGAGGAATTACAGAATGATGAAACGGAAAATGAAGAGAATGAAGGAGAAGTAGTGGATGGCAAGGAAGAGGCAAGTGATGGTGAGGTTGAATGGGATGTTGATCTTGAAGGAGATGGCGAATTGGTGGAAACTGTGGATCAAGAAGATGCGAAGAAGGTGGAAGATGAGACTGTTGAGTCAAAAGGTACAGTGAAGAAGCAGAAGGTGAAGGGTCCTCTGTTTGATCCTAAGGCACATTATAGTTGGAGATTATGCAATACAAGAAGCAAACACAATTACATTCCTTGCATTGACATTGACAGCGGATCAGGTAAGCTGCACGGCTACAGGCACACAGAGCGAAGTTGCCCGAGAACGCCTCCAATGTGTCTTGTTCCCCTTCCTCATGAGGGATACGAGTCCTCAGTGAGCTGGCCTGGGAGCAAATTGAAGGTACGTGCGAGGACTCATAAATCTTAGTTATGTGGAAACAGAAATATGCTCGACTCATGTTGTTGTTATTGCAGATTTTGTATAAGAATGTGAGACATCCAAAACTTGCTGAATATATCAAGAGAAACAGTTGGCTAGTTCATTCTGGAGATTATCTTACCTTCCCTCAAGATCAATCCGTGTATAAAGGCGGAGTTCAGCACTACCTTGAATCAATCGAAGAGGTGAGTTGTATATTAGTCTTGATCTGAAATTATGATGTAAATTATGACACTAAACCTCAATTTCTTAGAGGTGGGAATACTGTAATATCTGGTTTGAAATCATCGATCCGCAACTATGGCTAACCCATACTCTTGATGCTGTCTATAGATGGTACCAGATATTGAATGGGGAAAGAATATTCGTGTAGTACTTGACATTGGATCTACGGATTCTAGCTTTGGAGCTTCTCTAATTGATAAGGAAGTATTGACACTATCACTTGGCTTGAAAGATGACTTAGTTGACCTAGCTCAGGTTGCCCTAGAGCGGGGTTTCCCTGCAGTAGTTAGCCCTTTCGGAAGTAGGAGGCTTCCTTTCCCTAGTGGTGTTTTTGATGCTATTCACTGTGGAGAGTGCACCATTTCTTGGCATGCTAATGGTTTGTTTTTCCTTTAATGTTCTCTTCTTTTGGATGAGATAACCCTGAAACACATAAAAACACTCGTTCTTTTCCGATTTTCAGGGGGCAAGCATCTCCTGGAGATGAACAGGATTCTAAGGCCTAGCGGGTACTTTATCTTGTCAACTAAGCATGAAAGCATTGAAGAGGAAGAAGGTTTGTGCTGACATGCTATAAACACCTTTTCTTCTCTACTAGATAGTCACTACACCCTTTATTGTGACTGATGAGGGTAGCATTTAATAGTGTTTGTTGAACTAAATGAATTGCATGAAAGTAGGATAGTCCAAATTCAGGAGTACTAGAGTTTTAACTGCAAATCTATAGAAGTATGATAGTTGTGTTTCTTCACCTTAGTAACTGATGAAGCTTAAGCTGTATCCACCTTTCGTAAAAGTTAATTTGCTTCAATGGTTCTAGGCATATGGTGTGGCATGGCTTGCTAGCACCTAGAAACATGGATTACCGTTACAAACTAAGTGAATTGAGCCATATATTTCAATGTTATTCTTGTTAGCCCTTTGGAAGTAACAGACTCTATCCATGTAGTTTTATTTTCATAAACTTCCAAATCTGAGCCGATTCTTTAACTGTCAGGCTTCTATGGTTTTTAATGCTGGCTCTGTCTCTTACTTTATTTTATTAGGCATATGTATGCACTTGTGACAAGTGCAGTGATCAGCATGCTCCAGTAAGTAAAACACTTCCATAACATTCATCCTCTTTCTGCTTTGCAGCCATGTCCAAATTGACAGCTTCCATCTGTTGGAATATTCTGGCTCATAAAACTGATGATGTCAGCGAAGTCGGCGTTAAAATATATCAGAAGCCCGAGTCAAATGACATCTATGAGTTGAGACGGAAGAAACATCCACCTCTCTGCAAGGAAAATGAAAATCCTGATGCAGCCTGGTAAGCCTAGGCAATCATGAAACAAATGGCCCTTTTCAATTATTATCAGCTCCAATTAATTTGCTTTGTGTCTAGAATCTTATTTTGTATTTCACTTAACTGTATGGGTCGAATCAAATGTCAGTGTTGAAGTTTAGGCAGAGAGTTGAGAGAATGGGAACATGTAATCAAATTTTTAGTATAAGACTCAGTTCGGACTAATTTCATTCTGTTTTGATCAACGTAAGCTCCTAGATGCCAACTTTGATGTTGAATTCTGATGCCATTTACTCTGCAACTTTTTCCTTGATCAGGTATTTTCCTATGAAAACATGCTTGCATACAATTCCATCATCAATTGAACAACATGGTACAGAATGGCCAGAGGAGTGGCCTAAGAGGCTTGAAACTTACCCTGACTGGATGGCCAATAAAGAAAATTTGGTTGCAGACACAAACCACTGGAGAGCTATCGTTGACAAGTCCTACCTCACCGGACTGGGTATCGAATGGGCGAATATTCGTAACGTGATGGACATGAAAGCTGTCAATGGCGGGTAAGCTAACAAAACTGCCCGTACCTGTGAAAGTTTCATTGCTGCTTGATTTCATTTATAGAGGAATTAAAAGAGGAAGATGCTTTAACATAATTCTTAAACCTGTAGATCTAGAACATCAAGTTACAGGAATATGATCTCTCTGTGGTTACAGATTTGCTGCATCTCTTTCACAGCAGAAGGTATGGGTGATGAATGTGGTTCCTGTCCATGCACCAGACACACTACCCATAATTTACGAACGAGGCCTTATCGGCATCTACCATGACTGGTGTGAATCCTTCGGAACATACCCGAGATCATATGACCTCTTGCACGCGGACCATCTGTTTTCACGGCTTAAAAACAGGTCAATCCTTCCCTAGAACAGTCTTTCATCTCCATTCATTAATCTTCTTCTTCCATGGTTGCTTAAGCTTCCAAAACTCTGAACTGGTCTTGGCAGGTGTAAGCAACCTGTATCGATCATTGTTGAGATGGATAGAGTGTTGAGGCCTGGTGGGTGGGCGATTATACGTGACAAGGTTGCAATATTAGATCCATTAGAAGGAATCCTGAAGAGCTTGCACTGGGATATACGCTTGACTTATTATCAGGATAAAGAAGGTTTGCTTTGTGCACAGAAAACCTTGTGGCGACCCTGAAATGGAAAATATCTGTATATTGATCTGATCCTCACATAAACATTGTAACTGCAAATTGAAATTAGGACTTTGAAGGCAAGCCTTTCTTTTTCCTTTTTTAGCGTCTTCTGCCTTCATCATTACCAACTCTCATTGTTTTGATAATGCAAATTATGTTGTTAGCATACCTTTGTGTTCTTTAATTAAATTAAAAATGGATGATTCGAAGTAATTAATTGAATTAGACAATGTTGGTTATACATTGGTAGTGTTGGTTCAATGATAACACATGGGATTGAATTAGGTTTTAGTCCATAAAAATTAAGTCTTTAGGGTTTAGTCCTTAAAAATTAAGTCTTTGACTTAATTTAATTTTTTCATAAATTTTAACTTCAAGTTTGATTAAATTTAAAAAAATCCTAATTTAATCAAGCTTAAACTTAAATTTAATCCAATTTAAAATTAATAAAACATGGTATATTAAAATATTTTAATAAAATATTACCATCAATCCAATGTATTGCCATACAATCAAAATCAAACTTGATTGGATGGTAATATATAGGATGAATTTAAATCAATCTTAATTAAATTTAAATATTTGAATCTTAATTAAATTTGAATATTTGAGTTTGATCAAAGTTAATTTTATTTGATTCGATTTATTTTTTAATGATTTTAAAGTTCAAATTTATTAAATCCAAACTCAAACTAATTTAAGTACTTAAAGCTAATTTTGGTCAGATTTAAAGTTAATGAGTCAAATGTTATATTAAAATATTGTAATAAATTAACCAATGTTTTAAAAATCAAACTAAAAGTTAAATCAATAAGTCAAAAGATTTAAGATTTAAAAAATTTAATCGATATTAAGTTGTTATAAAACCAATTAAAGATTTAGTAAAATTAAAGAATTTAGAATATGATTTAAAAATATTGTACAAATTTTAAGTTAAAAAAAGAAGTGTTAAATTAGAATTTATTAATTTTCAAAAATTGATCAATTAATTAATAAATTAATCAATTTTTAACTACAAAAATTATTAAAATAAATTGAAAAAATATATACTAAATTAATAAATTGATCATCTTGAAAGTTTTATAGGTAAAATAAAGTGTTTAAATTATTTTAAATAATACCAAAAAAACCATTGCTTTCCCTTTTCATAGAAAGGAGGCGTTTGGTAGACAGTGTTTAAGGTATATTTAAGCTGATTAAAAAGTATTAATTATTTGACATAGTCAAACATCTAGTATACTTATTTAGTTAGGAGTTTGTTAGATTGGCTAATTCAACCCAACTAACTATTTTTTGAAAAGCTATTCTAAGCAGCGTTTCAACCTATCAGCTAATAAAAATCTTACTTAAAGACAATTATGCCCTCAAACTCATTTTTTAACTTAAGCAATTATAGCTCTTAGGTTTTTCATTTTAAAAAGATAAAGTTATTATTCGTGTGTAGATCTTCTAAAATCTCCTCAAGCCGTTCTTTTCTAAACATCTAAAAATTATCGACTTGTCAATTTTTTTTTAGAAATATTATTATTCTTATTACTATTTTTTATTATTATATATCATATGCTTTTATTAAAATTATAAACTTAATTTCTGTTAAAATTAAATATCTAAAATTTAAATTCTTATAAAAATATTCAACAAAATAATATTCATGTTCTTATAATTTTTTAAAGTTATGTCCTTATTGATCATTTTACACATAAACAATTAATTCTAAATAATTAATTTTATTAAATATTTTCAATAAATAACTAATGTTGGGGTGTTTGGTGGATAGCTTTTCAGCTATATTTCAGCTGATTAAGGAGTATTAGCTGTTTGACTAACAGCTAATATATTTGTTTGGTTAATAGCTGATTGGGTTGGTTGATTTAACCCGACCAATCATTTTTTGAAAAGCTATTTGGGAGGAACTTTTCATCCTATCACCTAATATTCATTTTCTTCAAAGACAATTATACCCTCAAACTTAACTACCTACTTCATTCCCTCGCCACTTTCTGCTACATTGCTAAGGCTATACGACGACTTCATTATTGGACATACTAAATGTTGGCAAATTTCGTAAGGCAGATGTATTTTAATAAGATGTTTAACCAATGTGTGATGCTGTGATATTTCTGCAGAAGATCCAACTAAATTAAGAAGATATTACTCCTAAACAAGTACATCAGGAAAGTTATAACAACAATTGTCAGGAAATAGTGTAGTATCTATATGCAAATATTTTCCTACTTATGTACACGAGTTAGTTAGATTTGTTTAACTCTGAAAAACCTGTAAACTCAATTAAATTCAATCAAATTGATTACGGTAGGAGCTTTAAGTGAACATCATAAACAAGTAAGACATTGATTCAGGAATTACCAAAGACATGAGTTATAAGACTTTTATTGATTTACAAAAAAAAAAAAAAAAATTTCACAACAATAAATCTTGAAATGACCGAAATTGAAATATCTCAAATTATTATTATTATTATATGTTCTATATTTTTTATTAAAGTTATAAATTTAATTTTTGTAAAATTAAAATTTAAAATCTAAATTTTTATAAGAATATACAACAAAATACTAAGATATATAATATTTATACCTTTATTTTTTAAAAAATCATATTTTCATAAGTCATTTTACATATAAATAGTTAATACTAAACAACTAATTTTACTAAACATCAAATGACAAACAGCTAATGTAATCCGCTAGTCAAATCAGCCAATAAAATCAGCTATCAACTAACAGCTGATAGAATCAGCTAACAACTAATGCAATCAATTGATTGTCAAATATGACCATTATATACTAATTAAATCAACTAATAGAATGAGCTAATAGTTAATACGATCATTTTGCCAAATTAGAGATAACAGAAGACTGCATGTAAAGACATAGAACCAGAAACAGAACATAACTGGTTAAGTTGAAAATAGTTAACTGAGTCATGTCCCTGAACTCAACTTCTTCTCGCATTGCTCTTCTCGCTCTTCTCTCCGCTTCTACCGTTTACTGCTTCTATAAATCTCGACGTCTCAAATTCCTTAAACACTCCTTAAACCCTAAACTAAACCCTAATGTTCGAGGCAAGCTTTTATTCATATCTCAAACAGGCACTTCCAAAACCCTAGCTCACCGTCTCCACAATCTGTTAGTCTCCAACTCTTTCTCCTTTGATCTCGTTGATGTCAAAGACTACGAGCCTGAGGACCTCTCGAAGGAGTCCGTCGTTTTGATCGTTGCTTCGACTTGGGAAGATGGGAAACCTCCTCCAAACGCCCAATTCTTCGCGAATTGGCTAGCGGAGAGCGCCGATGACTTTCGAGTCGGGTCGTTGCTGCTTTCTAAGACTAAATTCGCGGTTTTTGGTGTTGGGAGTAGAGCTTATGGGGCTACGTTTAATGCGGTGGCGAGAGAATGCTCGAAGCGGTTTAGAGAGCTGGGGGCTAGTGAGATTGTGGGGGTTGGGGATGGTGACGTGGACGGTGGTGACCTGAATTGGGTTTTTGAGGAGTGGAGTAGGAAGGTAGTCGGGGTTTTGAAGGGTGGTTGTGTGGAAAATGGTGGGGTTTATGGAAATGGGTTTGCTGTTAGTGGTCAGAGTGATGGCGGGAGTGTTGTTGATGGGTTTGATGATAGTGATGTCGATGATGATGATGATGATGGAAATGGTGGTGCGGAGTCTGGGATTGTTGATCTCGAAGACATTGCAGGTAAAGGGCCGTTGAGGAGGATGTCTGGTTCGGTTGCTGAAAATAATGGGAAATTGAATGGTTCGAGAGAAATGGTGACACCAGTCCTCAGGGCCAACTTAGAAAAACAGGTATGAATGTTCTCAAGATGTGAAAGGATGCTGAATCGGTATTTGTTTGACAAATGCCTATTAAATTTGTCTATTCAATTGGCTGGTGTTAACATTCTTGTTGAATTTGCAGGGATACAAGATTATTGGTTCACATAGTGGTGTTAAAATTTGTCGATGGACCAAATCACAACTTAGGGGCCGAGGAGGTTGCTACAAGCATTCATTTTATGGAATAGAAAGTCATAGGTGGTTGCCCTTTTATGATTCCTCTTAGGCCTTGACTTAATTTTTAAGTCTTTTTGTAGTATCAAGTGTATCGTATGGAGATGGAATACTCTATGTTCCTTAATTATATTCAGCTGTTCCTTTTTGAATCAAGGCTTTTATCAGCTGTAGGCATACTTTTTAGATGTCATTTTTAACTTATAAATAGTGAACTTGTGCAATCGCATGGTTAATTGCTCATCATGTATATCATGTCAAGAATAAATCATTATCCTGCATATACAGCGGTAGTAATTTGTCAAGGCTTGAATGAAACAGATGCATGGAGGCAACCCCTAGTTTGGCATGTGCCAACAAATGTGTTTTCTGTTGGAGACATCACACAAACCCTGTTGGAAAGAGTTGGAAGTGGAAGATGGATGATCCTCTAGAAATTGTCAATTCTGCCATAGACCAGCATACCAAAATGATTAAACAAATGAAAGGAGTTCCTGGTAAGTGCGCAGTTGGTTGGGATTGGATACTACTTTTGGTTTGTCTTTGTCCATCAGTGTTAATTAATCGAGCATTCTGTCCCAAAGTGAGATTACTGTGATTAAACATTTTTATGTTTAATGACGCCTTGACTCTAAGGGAGCATCATCATTCATACAATATGTAGTACAGGCTGTACCTTATCGCAGTTCCTAATAAGACTTCTCAAGTCCATGATATTTTATGCCAGGGGACATGCAAAAGCTATGATGTTTGCTTGGAGTTTACCCGTACTCCATATGTACCATGAAATGCATATTCGTTCATCTGATTGATTTAGAGTATATGATTCTTGTAGGGGTTACATTGGACCGCTTGATGGAAGGTCTCTCTCCTAGGCATTGTGCCTTATCACTAGTTGGTGAACCTATTATGTATCCAGAGATTAACAAACTTATAGATGAGCTGCACCAAAGGCGGATTTCCACTTTTCTTGTGACAAATGCACAGTTCCCTGAAAAGATCCAAATGTTGAAGCCTGTGACCCAGGTTTGAAGGCTCTAGATTAGTGTTTTGGTGGATAAGATAGGCCATATAATCTTGCTCAGAATGCCCCAAGGTTCATAACACTTGAATTTTTCAACTCATGCAGTTATATGTCAGCGTGGATGCTGCTACAAAGGATAGCTTGAAGGCGATTGATAGACCACTGTTTGGAGACTTTTGGGAGCGCTTTATTGTGAGTGCCTTGTGTGCCAAATAACTTACTAGTTGTAACTGATTAGAAATGTTTTTGTACCTGATGGTCAAGCATCTCTTCTTGAATCTGAGGCAGAATGATTTTTTGCTATGTTGTACGGACTAGCTTACAGCTTCATTCTGAATGTTATGTTGAGACTGGAAGCTTTATCTTTTGTTTCCAGGGATATTAGGAACAGAAACTTGCACAGAGGCTGTTAGACACATTGTAGCTAATTGTTGGAACTTGAATTCAAGTCGTGTTTTCAATTTTGTTCAACTTTTCCAACTCGAATATCTAATTTATTATGTTACTTATGCTTTCCCGCAACCAGAGTTCCTTGCAATCTCTGAACGAGAAACATCAACGTACCGTTTATCGTTTGACACTGGTGAAAGGATGGAATGCAGAGGATGTTGATGCTTATTTCAACCTCTTCAGTATTGGGAAGCCTGATTTTATTGAAATTAAAGGCGTCACATACTGTGGATCGTAAGTGCTTTTAACCTGTCTTGTACAATAGTCAGTTTATTGCATTTGTAGTAACCTGGTTTTATCTTAAAGGTCTGCAACATCAAAGCTGACTATGGAGAATGTGCCTTGGCATGCTGATGTGAAAACTTTCTCTGAGGCCTTGGCTTCCAAGAGCCAAGGAGAATATGAGGTTGCTTGTGAACATGTCCACTCTTGCTGTGTTCTTCTAGCTAATGCTGAGAAGTTCAAGGTTAACGGCCAATGGTTTACGTGGATAGATTACGAAAAGTTCCATGATCTGGTTAGCAACAATCGTCGAAATCGTACCTTGCTGTTGTTCAGTGCATTTCTGCTTAAAACAAAGTAATAGCTTGTTTCTGGAAATTTTGCAGGTTGCTTCAGGAAAACCTTTCACTAGCACAGATTACATGGCTGCTACACCATCATGGGCCGTCTATGGAGCAGAAGAAGGTGGATTTGATCCGGATCAATCTAGGTATAGGAAAGAGCGTCGGCATAAATCAAGCCAGTAAGAACCGGGTTAGAATGTTTGAATGTGTTCTGGGATTTTATAAAGTTTCTCACCATGCCATAGATGCATCATAATATTGTGTATCAATTTTCCTGTACACCACTATAGATAAAAAGGCAAATATGGGGCCTTACAAGTTTTGTATTTTAGGAATTATTTTGCTTATCAGGAGAGGAAGTTGCTATTAGATCAATGAAATTAAAATTCTGAATTTAATTTTAATAAAGTAATCGGTATTAAACTTAATTGAAGAGAAAATTCTTACCCTTTAACACACTTAAAATACTCGGATCTAAGTTTCAGCTGTAATTTTCTATATGTGAGAATCTAGTGTTTTGCTCTTAATGTTGGAATTTACAATAAGCCTACAGACTCATACGAGAAAAAAGTTAAACCACATACAAGTGGTGATAAGTGGAGTAACTCATTAGATTTACTCCCTCTTATCCAAAATAAATGTCATTTTAGAGAGATGCACACTTATTAAGAAAGTGAAATGTTTGATATACCCTTATTAATTGCATGTTGAATTGTCTTGAAAATGTAATCTGTATAATTAGGATGTGAGAGAAATTAAAGGGTAATTTTGGAAATAAAATTATAAACATGCATAAAAAATCGTTAACGACACTTATTTTGAATAATTAAAATCCCTCTAAAACGACACTTATTTTAGATAGGAGGGAGTATATGTTAGGATGTGTTTGTTTGGGGGTAATGGGAAAAAAAAGTATGGATATGGAATGAAAACTGAAGTTTGATATCATCAGAGGTAACATTTTCATTCTCATTTTCAACAATATTTTATTTCTTTGGATTACCAGAAGGATGAAATTCATTGTTGGCTATACATCATTATTATTTTATATTATATTTATTCCTATTCTTATTTCTATTACCTTCTGTGAATCAAGTGCTCTCTTAGTCTTCTTTCCTCTTTTCTTTAATATGGAATAAATTCCTACTCTTTATATTTCAACTCATAATCACGAACAATAATTAAGTTTTAACATTGAATTAGGTTGAACTTTCTCAAATTTTAAACGCCCCAAAATCTTCTATCCTCCCTTTTTCGTCTCTACCTGTCTTATTAAATCATAGCTATCTATTTATGTGGGTTCAATGGGACATAATAAGAATAGGAAAAAGGAGACAAATGATCACGGCCCAATTTAAACCGCTGATGATGTCGTTGGGTTACTTTGTGTCTTAAGTGGTCAGCGAAAGGGTCAGACCGCCCGCCGTTGGCTGTGGTCCACAGTCCCCAATCAAACAGTCCTCGATTATGTTCTGACATGAACTCAAACTCTCCACGCGCCAACATCGTAGAGTTGTAATAATATATCATCGGTGATTGGAGCTTGCTGAGGCGGCTTGTCCTCAATTAATATACATACTGTTTAGATAATCTTCAAGTTCTTCGTGTTGCAGTAGGAATGGAAAGATTGAAGCTTTTTGTATATGATCAAGTAATAACTCTTAGATAAGAAGCGATTGCCTATCTCAAACCACAAATTGGATTGGAACAAACTTGGAACTAAGAAAGTTTTTGTTCCTTCAAGCTTTCTCGTGCTTCTGCAGAAAATGATCTTCTGGATTAAGAACCCATGACAGGTACAACAACCGATATGTACTGGAACATCAAAGCACTTTCTTTCACTTGAAACACAGAAAGAAAGAGCAATGAATCACCAGGCTAAGAATGAAAGCAAGTAAAAACTAATCTGCAGTTCCTAACTAGAGGGTGTGTTAAACCGTTACTAGATTATCGTTTTAGCAGCTCTTTCTAGGTTGGCTTTTTCTCCGTCTGCTTCTTCTCGGAGGCTCTCTTTCTTCGGATTGTTCACCTTCCTTCTTCTTAACTAGCTTTTGTTGTTGTTGTACTTCTTCGTCTTCTTCTTTGCTGGTTTCAACCTTCTGGGATTGATCATGCTCAGCATCAATATTACTCTCTCCTGCAGATGTCGGTTCCTTCTTTTTCACTTCGGTCTCAATCTTCTCGACCATCTTGCGAGGTCTACCTCTTTTCCGAGGGGTTTCAGGATGTTGTTGCTTGGTTTCATCTCCTGTCGAAGAAGCTTCTGCTATAGCTACTGATAGTTCCTTCGTTTTTTGAGGCTTCTTCCTACCCATCATATCTTTCCGAATCACTGACACGAACTAAGCTACCAGTAACTAAATCACTTGTAATTTGCGAGAAACACCTGAACCCAGAAAAGAAAAATCGAATCTTGAGAGCAAGTTTCAAGCTTTGTTACCATCCAGCCAGCCTCTTTCTTGAATCCAAAGAAACCAAAAGCCACCAAGAAGATGCTGGACTTTTCTATCACGAGAACACCATTCTCTCTAGTCTAAAGCTGATATCTTTGGCCAATATCAAGATTCTGCAAAAAAAGATAATAATAATATCTATATCTCTCAGGAAGCAACAAAAGCTTCTCTTTATTCAGCAGAATATTAAATACACAATGGGATAAAGCTCAGAAAGGTGAACTAAATCATATCTGTTTTGCTATTGCTGTTTATCCAATCCATTTCTATATGAAGTTGCAGAAGAAAAAGACAGGTTTGGAAGTAGGAAGAGGAAATAGGGTCGAAGTAAAGACTACTAAGTTTGGTGTCTGACTCTTCGTCTCTAACCATGGTTAGGGTTTAGACCAAAAGGGCTCGAGTTAAAAGGAAAGAAGAACCGAAAGAGCGTGTCGATTTTACGCGCATAAGGGAAGGTTAAATCTCAGAAGACTCTCCCCAGTGTCTCAGTCTGGCCACTTTTGTGTCTCTTCCCGGGTTTTGCGTCTTTTGGGTGGTGGCGAAAGCGGCTTCAGATCAACTGTTACTACTTGATCTATGAGTATTTGACAGACACTCATCAAACAGGAATGAAGTAATAAAAACAGGCAGACGAAGGGGATTATATGGATTCAGGTTCAATTTTAAGGGATTTTATTATGTTATATGAATCTTAATTATTTATTTTTGTGAGTTTTGTGTGAATCTTGCATAAATAAATAACTGAGATTCATGGAACATAATAAAACACTATAAAATTAGACAGAAAATTCTATCCCGAATTATATATACGTGAGGTCGTTGTGTAGTACAAGATTTACTAGTAGGTCGACTCACAACTCATAATCAAATTTAGGAATTGCAATTTGCACTTACTTTGTGTCCGATCATTACTTCAAAAATTACTTTTTTAAAAATAAATATAAGATGGGCCGAGTTACGAGCCGATCAGCTTGTAATTGGACGGGATCACGGGCTGATCTATATCGACCCATCAGATCACGGGCTACTTTAACCCATGGTCGGACCAAGTCGGGTCATTAAATTCCAAATCAAATTCATTAGTGATGTATGTTTCTTATAGGTAAGAGCCCAAAATATTACTGCAGAAATATTGGATAAGTAAATATTTAAAGTCCAAATATAATAATTGGGTCACTAACTCTTAGCCCAAATGAATGTTTAATTTTTACCGAAATATAATTATAGTAAACGAATTTTTTAGTTAATTTATAAATAATAACATTTAAAGATTCATCTTTGATAATATATATAATAATAATTTTATTATAGAAGTAGCATTTTTTGTGTAGTTAAAAAATATTTTAAAAATTATATCGAAAATTAAACTGATAAGACAAAATGTTTAAAATTTAAAAGATTGAATCGGCGTTAGACCGTCATAAAATAGGTTAAAGATTCAATAAAAAAATTAAAAATTTTGAAGAAGTTATTAAAAATATTGTTAAATGAAAGTTAATCAGTTTATTTTGGTTTATAAAATTTTATTAGTTTATAAAAAATGGATGATTAATTAAAAAATTAATCGATTTTTAATAACAAATATTATTAAACTAAATCGAACCAGGATGTTAAGAATAAAAACCAAAAAATTGACCGGTTCAAAATTTTCACTGTTAAACTAATTGAACTATTAAATTTTAAAAACATTGGAGTTAAGTAAACCTGATTATTACTATAATTAAATTCAATTTTATTTCATATGACTAAAAGATATTAAATTTTAATTTAAAAGATACTTTTAATACAAGACTTTTGAAATAATTTTAATACGATATAGTTGAAATAGTTATATAAATTAATTATGTTGTTAAAATATTTTTAGTTTGGGTTAATTACAAAAAAGTTAAACTTTCGTCAAATTTTCAATTACAACTCGAAATTTAAAAAGTAATAATAAAATGTCAAAACTTTCAAATTTTTTTAACTATAGCCCAAACATTAAAAAATGACAATAAAATATTCAAATTTTCAATTTTTTTCAGTTATAGTCCGACATTATCTATTATTTTCCCGATGCCTCAGTTCTTTATTTTTTGTTTGTTCTTTTAATATCTTAAACTACTATCGTATTATAATCGCATTACAACGTACTGTACTAATAAGCTCTTTATTTTAGTTCGTTATTATAATGCCCTTAATATGAGAGCATCGAGGCTGTGAATCTGGAAAAAAAAGTATGAGAGAATCAAGAGAACAAATTGAAAAGCGAAGGAAAAAACTTAAATGAAAACGCAAGATCGTCAGGACTGCGTAATCTAATTTAGATCATTTTTAAACAACGATATCATTTTAATTATGTTTTTTATTAATCTTTATTTGTTGTGTTAATTTTAGCTGACGTGTATTAATAGTTTATGTTTCTGAATTACATGGCAAGTCACGTCAACAAACTTAACGAAAATATTAATGTCAGGCTAGAAATGAAAAAATTTGAAAGCTTAAACATTTGATTGCTATTTTTTGAAGTTCAGGTTATAATAAAAAATTGAAAATTTAGACATTTTATTGTTACTTTTTAAAATTAAGACTATAATTAAAAAATTAACAAAAATTAAATTTTTTTAATAATTAACCCTTTTTATTTTTAATAAAAAAAAGTAGGAGACTTTTACAGACTTACCGTTACGATTACGTGGCATTAATACATTTTTAAAAAGGGGGAAAAACATAAGATAAGATAAGACATCACTTTCAAAGACAGCCACCTCGTGTGAGTACAGATTCTTAAGCAAAACATCTCTTCTGTCCTAATTCCTTAACGGATAAGATCATCATCACTTCGCTTATGACAAAGAAGATGTCTTAAGATTGGTCAGAACAAGCAGGCCCCATTTTCAACTAACAACTTGTAATATCATTATTTAAATTTAACATTTCATTTGATTAATTGACAATAAGTTAAATTTAATATTGGTAATAAATTTAATTTAAATTGTATCTAAAATTAGACCAACTTGAATTTATATTATCAATTTAAATGAAATCTAAATAATACTTGGGGGCATTTGATTCAAATTAAGCAATAGTAATAGAAATGAAAATGAATGTCGTGACGAATGAGAGTGAATATACTCATTAGAATTATGATGACTGGTTAGAACGAAGGAACCATTATCATTACCACTGATACTGATTGGTTTGTTAAAAATATTGAGAAATAAAAATTTGTTAAATTTTGTTTTACATCAAATTTTAATACAATTTAATTAGTTATATTTAATTGCTAAAAGGAGAAAAATATATAATTAATTAATTATATTATAATATTATTTTAATTAATTATATTGCAATTAGTTAATTGTATTTAATTAGTTATATTTAATTATAAAAAGATTAAAAAAAGATGAAGGGAGTGTCACTCATGAATGAGTGACATTTCTCTTATACTTGAGGGGTATGGAACAATACCTAAAAGTTGTATATCATAATAATGTCGCTATAATGATAATAACCAACTACCCCTTTTTCATTCCATATCCATCAAGCCCTTATCAAACCTACCAATTAAGCACCTCATTAATGTTTGACTTAACCAATTAGTCCAATTTTTATAACATATGAAAAATACAAAAATTAATTTTCATATTATAATTTACAATCAACTAAATATATATTATTTAATAAGAATTATCAATTTAATGTTATAAATTTAATTTAATAAATTAATTCACATCTTAAATAATTAATTTAAAATATAAAATAAATTAATTTTAATTTAATATAATTTAAATTTAAAATATCTTCAATTTATATAAAAAAAGTGCTGTACAATAACAAGAACAATAACACTCAGTATAATCCAGCTAAAAAACGAGATATATGAAAGTTTAATAATACGTAACTTTACCCTTACGATAAGGTCCAGTGTTATAATAATAATAAAGAGGGTTAAGATGATTTGCTTGGTTGAGCTACTCAATTAGCTGCTGGGAACATTGAGAACCACGAACTAAATTATGTAAGAGACGTGTCTTGGCCGGTTGTATGACGTGTCGGTCACTTGATAATAGCCGACGATTGTGTATGTCGGGTTACTATCTGTAATTTATTACATTTTGTGGTTGGGAGACAGTGGTTTAAAGAGTTCACAGGTTCCTTAATTTAAGTCTCTTCTTGGGGTTCATATTGACCTGAACCAAGGAATTTAGTAGAGAAGCGATTCGGTTTCGAGTTTGGGTTGATATTGCTTGCTCTGTTTCTGCAAGTGTTGGCGAGTTGGTTCCTCTTTTTTCTGTGTTGAGTTGGCGATGCTGCTTGTATGATAAATCCGGTAACTCGCACATAAAGATGGTTTTTTGCTTCTAGATTTCCACGTTTTTCTTAGTAATTGAAGATTTGGTTCGTGGGTTTTGTACCTTGATATCATCTGATATTATCTTGGTATGTTCTTGGTTGGTTTTTGTCAACACTGTCTCTTGCCTTTTCAGTTTATGTCTTCGAGTTTGCGGTTTAGTTTATTTAGGTTTTTTCTGTTCCTGGAATAGGTGTTACGGTTTGTGCGTGCTTATGTGTAATATCAGTCAGTGTTGTAGAAGAGTTGAAACTTATTTTCAGTTTGTTATTTTGTTCTGGCCTTTTCTTTTACGTTTTCCTTAATTTAAGGATTTCTGTTTCCTAAGGATTAGGTCCCCTTGGAGTATATGTGTACGTCGACTGTAGACTATTTTTAGGTTTCTGGGTTTATGAATTGCTAAACTTGTTCTAACTTGGACGATCCTAAAGGCTTTTTACTCTTTGGTTTCATATAAGAAGCAGATATGCTTATTTTGCAACAGGTCTTTTTCTGCGTATTTGATTGCTACTTGGAGGATCTTCTACATGTTCTTTCTTCAATCCGAATTGGGAGGTTTTATTAAGGGTTGAATTCCTTGTGACCATCATGGAGGATCCTTATGAAGCAGCCAGCAACGGTGAAGCAGCAAATTCCAATCTTCAGATCATTAGATACTCTCCATTTCAACCTTACACCAAATTCTCTTCACCTTGGTTTGATTTGAGAGTGTTTTATGTCAGGATTAGTAACTTTAATGTTGATGATTCGACCCCGGAATTTCTCACCCTCAGCCACATCCCTCTAAGCCCTGATACCCTTTTGGAAGTTAATGGTGCTAAAAGTAGCATGTATTCTGATGGGGTCTCTTCACTTCTTAGAAGAGACAGAATGGACAAGAAATCCGAGGAAGCTACATTTGTTAGTACAGATAGTATTAGAACAACAGGGAGTGTGAAATTTGAAGTGTTTGATAAAGATGATCTCATTCTTTATGGGGTCCTTGAAATGTCCAACAGTAATGGTTTCACAGGAGAACCAAAAAGCAATGTCAAGAGGTGGGGTATGAACTGTGAATCAGAAATCACAGCTGGTACTGGCTTCTTAAAAGGGAAACACCTTGCCAGTCCTGAGTTGCCATCACCAACCATTGAAGTTTATATTACAGGATGCTTCTCAGGAACGCCTATCATATTAACCAAGACTCTGCAGCTTAATTATCGCAAGAAGCATAACAGAAAGGGAATGTTGGATTCAATTCCAGAAAATGAAACTACTGAATCCCACAAAAACGACTCATCTGGAGATGATCTTCGGGTAAATACTCTTACACCGTTCCTGTAACCATGTGATCTGATGACCATTTACGGGGCATGGCATTAATTAGTGTTCTTGTACTACGTTAAATTTCAGTGCTGTTATTGGTGGGATGTTTTATCTCTTGTCTGTTTCCTGTCGTGAAACATGTTTCATTATTATAACATGTCCCATGCTTAGACATCGATGCTTGTACTTGCATGGAGAATCTTATCCTAGACGTGGACATGGGTATGGGCAGGGCACTTTTTTCAAGCACTTGAGATAGTACTCAATTGTCTCTCTTCATCCTTCCCGTTGCATTATTTTCAACATCCTTTCACTGCCAGACTCCGAGTCTGACGTGAATGGTTCTCATACTTAAGCCACGTGGAGGATGTCTTTCACATGTGGGCCTGCTATCTCCTTGGTCATCTCTGAGTGCTTTATCTATGTTTTCCTGGTACCTGATGTCTAAGGTCTTTAGTTTAAGTCCTCAGGCTAATTGAACTCTTGCATGCTGATCAGAACTTGATAGGTAGGTATACCAGCGACTAGTTTAGTCATTGTTGGGTAGTATTCTTTTGTTTATCTCAGTGGCTGATCCAATTGGGGATTAACAGATCTTTGAGGATCTTGGACAAAGAAACTTGACAATACTTATGACATTTAACTTGGTGTGGACAGACACAGTTGCACCAAACTCAGTGGTAATTGCTTGGTTGGTTCGTATCTGTACAGAAAATTTTCCCTTTTTGGCTTTTCTTATTTGGAGTATAGGCTATGATTGATTGGATAAAATTGCAGTTGGAACCTTCATCAAACGAAATTTCTTGAATCAATCTTCGTAAAGCTCTATCCTTTAGCTGAAAACATAAATGTCCCTAGATTATACTGTCAACTTCAAAATTCCTATGCTTGACTGTATGCTTTGAATATTTTCATCAGATACGAACTAAACTTTGTCTTCCAAGGTTAGATAAGAGTTAGTCTTTGTCCAATTTGTTGTCACATCTAATCTCTAATTTCTTCCAAGGTTTAGGCCATTTTAGTGCAACATGTTAGGGATTCTCTCTATATTTCTTTTGAACATGTTCTCTGCAGCTCATCTGGAACCTTTATCCAATTGCAGGTTGCTGATTACAAGAGTTACAAACTGGGAAATGAAGAAGATTATGGTAAACTGGAAAATGAAGAAGATTATGGTAACATGTATTGGAGGAGGATGGAGTATTTGGAAGGTGAAGATGGTGAATTATCATGGTTCAATGCAGGTGTGAGGGTTGGTGTGGGGATTGGACTTGGCATTTGCGTTGGAATTGGTATAGGAGTTGGTTTGTTGGTTCGCACTTACCAAACTACCTCTCGAAACTTCAAAAGGCGACTTATTTGATCTCTCTTAGTAATCCCCAGTTCCTGAAAATCCAAAAGCAGCTAACTTTCTTTTGTTTGAAAGACAGTTACTTAACGGCAAGCCTGCGAATTTGAGTTAGATGTCTCTGTGCAGCTGACTATGAATTTTCCATTTTTCGTGTTTTCCCGTAAATTCTTGTGTGATATTGTGTTGTCTTAGACTGGTTTGACAGAGAATTAGTTCCTGCGAGGGCCATGGGATGACAGTTGTTTACATTGATCTGAAGTTGATACATGTATTAAGCTTGTATGACTTGAATTTCCCTGTAAATAAAATCTTGGTTTGTCAAGCTTAAGACTAGATGAGTACGCTTTGTCATGCTTTGTATTGGCAGTGAATATGTACCCTTAAAACTGGTAACACAAACCAGTATCAACGACGATGGTCATAACTCATTAGGCATGCTCTTAGTTCCTTCGGTTTGTTATTGATCACATACTTGCTTCCAGGCAATTTAGTGTGAGGAAGAGATATGGTGCATTAAGTATAATGTAAGAGCCTAACATGGCACAAAATGAGGTTAGCTTCCCTCTTATTATCCTGGTCAGAATTCGGCTTACAGCTTTTGTTAGCTAAAAATGAAGTTTGTAAGCTCAATAAAGGCCTGCAGAAGATCTGCATTTTGACATTCTGCACGCAATTAGCTGGCAGGAGGTGTTACAGCACCGAGAGGTTCAGGTGCCACTTCAGCTCCATGAAGCCCGTTTCCAGCTTGATGAATCTTGCTGCCAAATCCCCAGAATGAGGCAGTCTTCAGATCATCTTGAACCATCATTCTCGAGAACTCTTCATGATCATATTTTAGTACGGCTTTTCCTCCGAACTCTTTGGGAAGATTTTCTTCGTCGAAGAACGACTTCATGACTTCCACACTATCATTATTGTTAGGGTAGACAAACTTCACCTTTTGAAAAGTTTTGGGATCCAAGAAATACTTGACAACCTGCAATAAATAAGTGGCCAGAGTGCTTTAGCCAATCTGTAATGTCTCAGTGAATGAACCAAGAAGAAGGGGTTTTAAGATCCATATCAATCTGTAGCTACCAGTTCTAGCCAATTACAGCAAGTAATCTTAGCAGCAGGTGACATAGAATTGAAGTGATTAATCAGTAATAGTAACAACTTCTCAGTTTGCAATGAAGGCAGCAAAATCCAAACCTTCCAGAATGCTTCAAAAATCCGAGGGGGGTTGTACAGAAATGACACGGCTAGCCTCTCCGGATAATGGTTCTGCAATATGTTAATTGTATCACGAGCAGTCCGGACCGGGACACTGTTGGTCATGGACCAGCCCGTAAAATCTATCAACCAGGACATCTGTTCCTGACTCTCTGGAAGGTTAAGGATTCCATTCTCTATAAGATATACCAGATGTCGAAGCTGGTTTTCCACTGCTTTTGTATTCTACACTAGATGCAATAGCATTAGTTTTCAAATACATGAAAATTTCAAGAACTCATGCTCCAAGTCTTCCCAATGCCATACCTGCATTCCTGGTCTGAGTATAAGAACAGTCCTCCCCTCTCGATCATGAAAATTAGCTCTGTAAACTTTTCCAGTCTCACCTTCAATTGCAATTTCTTGCTAACAATAGAACATTCATGAGGGAAAATTCTATACTCCAAGATCATAGGAAGTGTAATCTTGTTATGCATGCATATCATTGTGAAGTGGTAAAGAAAATGAACAACCTACCCAGCGTATTTCCTCAGGTTTATAGGTTGATCTCCACTTAAGTGTCTCCTCCAACATCTTCTTTGCTTTATCTACATTCCAGTTCCGAGCTTCTAAGTATCTTTTGAAGCAAGCATCGGTGCAAAACTGTAAACTGCGTCCAGAAAGTGGTCCAATTGCTTCCTTAAGCTCTTTGATCTGAACACAAACAACAAAAGATTAAGCCTGCCACAGACAGTATCACCTCAAACATATGTAATCTGATCATCACCTTCATTTCATGTTGCAGAGCTTCACTCTCCTGATCGGGAGAGGAATGATTCTTCCGGCGAAACATTTAGCTGATCTTGAAATTGTCTGAAATAATCGGACAAAACAACAGATTACTCAGACTAATCATAACTGGAATCTGTTTTATACACATAATATCACCATCATTTCTTTTAAGAGAAGGAATGACAGATCTAAAGCATCAATCCAACATAAATCTATTAAAATGTTAGATGGTCACTGCCCCAGAAATTCAGGAATAAACTAAGAAACTTCCAAGTCAACTTCTTCCAGAGCAAGGAAACAGATACAACGAATTGCTAAATAGATATAATTTAACAGCTAAATTTCCATTATCTCTAACTTCTTTCCTTTCCAATCACAGGAAATATCACAAACACATGCCTGTCTTAGTTTATGAGAATAAAGAACGAAACTTTGGAGTCACTGCAGAGCAAAACTCAAGATTCTACCAGGAAAAACGAAACTCATCTGTCCCTCACAGAAATCACCATCAGACAGAAGAAGAATCTCATATCTAAAGATTAACAGACAAAATTTTTTTAAAAAAATCCAAGCCCATGGGAGATTCAGCGGACACAGAACCAAAAAGCCCCCCAAGTCATAAACTTGACAGGAGACGAGATCAAGTCCGTGTAAACTAATTGAAAAAGGTCAGAGCTTTGAGTGACGCACCAAGTGGGAGGAGACAGGGAGACAAAAATCTCTCAGCTGAACGCTCCTATGAGGAAATCGGTTTATGTTATATATAATATTTTACGAACATGCTACAAAGAGAGAGACCCCAAAGACACAGGAGAGCCTTCAGGACTCAACAGAGATGGTTCGTTGGTCTGTGTTGTCTTAAACAGTTTGTGTTTTGTTCTTTTGTGCAAAGAAAGAGAATTTTTACCGTGTAACTGTGCTCACTATTCAGATATTTTCTTGTGCAAAACGTACGGTCCGGTCAGACTGAACAGTGCTAAAAGCACACGCCTGTTATTCTCCGTCACAGTTACCCACCTCCTACTTTCCAATACTTTCACGTGCGTTCGCCTGTTTTGCTGGTTCACTGTAGCAGATCTCAGCTGGTTCTTTTGAGGACATCTTTGGAATTATGTGCTCGGTGACGTGTCCCTTTGAATATAAAGTTTTATGAATAAAATATTATTTTTTTCTCTCTCTTGCTTTGTTTGATTGTGTTATATATTACTTAGAATCCACTTTTTTGTGCAAATGATTATGTAAATAATTTGATTGTGTTGTAAATTGCTTATAATTTACTTTTAAGCTAATGACTAGTGTGTGTTTTTTTGAGACCAGATCACCTGTTTTCGTTAATCTGTTTCGTAAAAATATATTCATTCAATAGATGAATCTCACAAAAATTAGACAACTAAGATCGCATCAAAACAAAAAACACACAAAAGTTAGATATATAAGATCTTTCGTAGTGTTATTATCTGCAAGTAAAATTTTGATAATTAAAAAGTAAAAATATTTAAAAAGCAATAACACAAAAATTTCATTGAGACGCGAAGTATAAAAAAGCCTAATAACATATAAGCATATTCTTAATTAATAGAGAGGCTGATTCCAAATAACTTATATAAACTTAAAATAACTACTAGTATAATAATAACATTTTAATTGAAGTTTCTTAGATATAACATTTTAGAAAGTTTAGAAATATAAAATCTTATTTTTAACTAATAAACAATTTTATTTATTTGATTATAATTTTAGATAATAAAATATTAAATTTTAATATATTACATCATTTTAAATAAAATCAATAAAAATGACATATGATGACTAAATAAATAATAATTTTAACATGTAATGGTTAATTTTGAATTTTTCTTTACTATAAAAAATATCTAAAGCAAAATAATCGAAGTTTTTTGTTCTTAGTTTTCTCATTGTTTCATAATAAATTATAATGTTTTAAAAATAGACTTAGAATCTAAACAGGTATAATGAGAAGTTTCATATTTAAAAGTTTTTTGTTAAGCAGAGGAATTCTCAACCACTACTCTTTAGATGTGCACTAAATAAACCTTCAAATTGACGCAATAGCTTACAAATCACGTTAATCAAGTACTCCACACTAGACAAGCTCCATACAATAAACTCAATAGAAAGAACGTGATGAGAGAAATAAAACACAAGACCTTTTAACCTCGTGCCTCTCCATTCTACTAACTCGATCACCCCTAAAAGACTTTAAAAGTTTTAATGAGTATTAGATTTTTATAAACTCGATTAAAGATTAAATGAAATTGGAAATTTTGAAATAAGATTAAAGAAAGTTAAAGTTCAATTAAAATAAAAACTATAAATACAAATTTATTAATTTATTTTGATTTATAAAACATATCGATTAATTAATTAATTATTTAAATAAAATTTATTAAAGTAAATTAAAAAATTAATAATTTTTATAATTGAACGGTGAGAATAAATTTCTCTCACTAAATGATATATTAGTCATGTTCTTTGACCTTTTTCTTCCTTTTTTTAAATTTTTTTGTGAGACATATGGCACCAAAGGTCAATATAACATGAAGAAGTATGTGGCGCTTCTAGAAGTGGTATTCAAATGCCATGACGCACCTAACAACCACCGCGCAATAGGACGACTTGCCTTCCACACACGCTCCGTTTCTTTTGACTTCTTTCCTT
Source organism: Erythroxylum plowmanianum (assembly GCA_025531925.1). Lineage (NCBI taxonomy): Eukaryota > Viridiplantae > Streptophyta > Magnoliopsida > Malpighiales > Erythroxylaceae > Erythroxylum > Erythroxylum plowmanianum. The sequence goes on from JANVCQ010000002.1 coordinate 1,554,694, forward strand.
TCTTTAGCTTTGAATTGAGTGGAAGGAGCACGATTCCTCCACAGTTTGAAGAGAACAGTATCAAACTGTCAATACATAAAGAGAAAGCGGATCAATTCTTTCGTTC